>JANSVK010000045.1:0-226267 GCA_030068005.1 Cladophialophora exuberans
AAAAACGAGGCGATATACTGATATGTATAGCCTAATCGACGCATCAAGAGCACATCTCGACGTTGATCGCGTGTTAAACGCTTGCGAGTCGGTGTTGAGGGAGGGGTCGCCATTGGAATTGGTAGATGCAGACACAGAATGAGGGCGCAGGGAGCAATCATGGAAAAAGAGGCTAAAACGCCCTAACCTCTATAGAGACTAGCACTTAACTAACGAAAATTACCCTGGTAGACTGTAGGTGGCCCAGGCGGTGGGATGGGGCACCTACGGGCAGCCACCCCGGTTGGCTTTCGCCTTTGTGGTCACCCTTTTCACTTCAATTTTTGAAAGCCCAGATAAGATTCCGGACCCTGAAAATCTACCGAGTAATCAAGCATACGAGGGAAATACGACGAAGGGCTCCCAATGTTATGAAAATATCATGTGCGATTATGGTCTTTCTCCTTTTTCTTCAGGCCGTCGATGACCCATTGCAATCAAAGGCAATTGCGAGGCCCGTGAACATTGTCAAAATACGAGACGAACACCTTCCCCTCCTCCAAACACCCCCCGACGATCTTCTGAGACGACCGGACGGTCGTTTCAACTCCTGAGCTGCAGGAACCCGCCGCTCCTTCCGTTGTGATTGGCCTCCTCTGGCCCTTCTGTCAACCCAATCACCTCAATCTGTCAAGGATGCCATGCGCATCTTCCACATCCTTTCACACCGACCAGATCATCTGTGGCCAGTAAGCTTGCTGGAGTAGACGTCTTCCAGATTCTTCAGGTTCGACATTCTGTTCCCGCTGACCATTTCCATTGCGGAGGGTGTTCATGATGCCGAGCTTTCTGCGTTGGCACCACACGAGACTGCTGACTGCCTCCCAAGAGACCTGCCTCTTCGATAATAGGCATGCGACCATGTGATACTCGCGTCTCTTGTAAAATCCTCCTTTCTTGGCAATCCCGAACCCGGTGACATGTTCTTCGTGTTCGAACACAAGTTCCCGACATCACGGTCGAGACACAGCCATAAGGCGACGAGGCATGGGATGCATTCCTCCCGACGAGAGTGATACACCCGGACACGTCATCAATGTCGCTTCCGTTTATTTGGAATCCCCGGTGTCGACTCCCTGCTAGAGGTACCAGAAGTCCCGGCTGGAGTGAAGTTGATAGTTCGCTTACCAGCAGCCGAGAGACTTTTCTTGGCCGCTTGTTCCTGCTTGCGCTGACTGTGTTGACTGCGGAGAAGTTCTTCTTTATATGCGGAAGATGGAAATCCCGTTGGATCCCAGACGTCCAGCGGCAAAGAAGTTTTGTACTGATCATCACCCTCCAATCCCATTCGAGCCATCATGGAGGCCTGCAAACCTGGATTTCGAAATGTCGACTTATTGGCCAGATCTTCGTTAAAATGAATCCCCTTCGACTTGAGATCAAGAAATCGTTTGAATTTGGCGTCGATGGCCGGATCTGGTGAGCCTGGAGGAGAAGATGGGATGGAGGTCATAGGATAGGTTGCTTGTGTAAGATAGTGAATGGTCTCGCGCTCCGACATGTGTTGCTGAGGATCGGGCAACGGCTCTTCCTGCTCGACGCTCCGATTGTCGTCGACTTGTTCGGGCATAGAAGGACCTACCATCGGCCCATAGTTGGCGACCGCGGCATCAGCATTCCCGTCTAGATCTTCTTTTGTAGCAATGTCCTTATCCTTGACGGAGTCATTACTCCAAGGTTTCGAGCTACCTGCTTCCTGCTTTGAGACGGGGTCAGGTAAGACTTCCGGTGCAGAGGAATCATCATCTTCATCACTACTAGCGTAGCCTCCTAGGCCTAAACCACTCATGGCGCCCGGCAGAAAGACAAAAGCACTGAGATCTACTTCGATGGCCTTGCAAAATACCTAGGTAAGAAACCCACAAAAATCGCCAGTGAAGCCAGCCACCAGCATCAATCCGACCTGCTAGAGATGTGGCGTCAATGTTGCTTGGCATCCACTAGCCACACGTGCGGCGGTGCATTTAGGCGGAGAGCAGTTGCGTACGATCTTCAACTTGAAGCATGAGCACGCAGGCGATTCAGATGGTCAACACCTCAATCTTCATTTTCTTTAGCCTTCAACTTACACCCTCACTCAGATCGTAATGGCTTCGTTAATGAATGCTGGCCCGATATCCTCGGAACAACCAGGTTACTCCTTCGCAAACAACGCTGCATCGCAAGAAGCATCCGGGCCTAGACAACATGCCTTCTATCCGTATGTTTCTCCTTGGGCCTTATTTTGAAGCTCATAGACTAACGAGCACAGATACACCGACAATGGTGGCTCAACACTTGGAATCACAGGTGCAGACTTTGCCATCCTGGCCGGCGACACGCGGTCAACATCCGGCTACAGCATCAACTCGCGTTTCGTACCCAAATTGTTCCGCATCGGCGAAGACTCGTCAGATGAACAATCGTCCCGCATCGTCCTCGCTGTCGTTGGATTCGCAGCTGATGGTAATGCCTTGAAAGAGCGCCTCGACGCCATTGTCAAGATGTACAAATATCAGCACGGCAAGCCCATGAGTGTCAAAGCTTGTGCGCAACGTCTCTCGACCATCCTCTACCAGAAGAGATTCTTCCCTTACTACGTGCATGCGATTCTAGGAGGACTGGACGAAGACGGAAAGGGTGCGCTATATTCATACGACCCGGTCGGGAGCTACGAGCGAGAGCAATGTCGTGCGGCGGGCGCGGCGGCTAGTTTGATCATGCCTTTCCTGGACAACCAGGTCAATTACAAGAATCAATACATTCCAGCATCTGGGAAGGGACTTGAGCTCCAGCAGCGGCAGGTGGAGACTTTACCCAAGGACATTGTTGTCGGGCTCGTCAAAGATGCGTTCACCAGTGCGACAGAAAGACATATTGAGGTTGGTGATGGACTGCAGATGCTTGTCATTACCAAGGACGGGATTGAAGAGAGCATTACGCCACTGAAGAGAGACTAGATCTCGTCCCTGGGACCCGAATTCTAAGGGGTGTTACTGTATGCATAGCTCGGCGAATGGAATCAAGACAGGACTCTGGAGGTTCTACTGGGAATCAATATGTCTGACTCGTGTGGCAACTCTCTCCTGCTTGTCTTCACAAGTTCATAGAAGCGCATTTTCAGGGACTCGACCTTGCTTAAATGCCCCGACAACGCTTCCGATAATATTTTCCGTTTCCCCCTTTGCTGCACCTAAAACGCCGGCCATGCCGTGGTCATAAAGTCATCGTACCCCAGCGTCATGCTCGTGATCTCCATAACGTCTTCCCGTTTAAGACCTTTTCAGAACCTCTCCTTCATCCTGGCCGCCACAGTTCTCAAATTCCCGTAGACCTTGCCCGGCGGAGCGCCGAGGATCAAACTCACCACCGCCTCCCTGGCGATCCTGATGTTCTGAAAGCCACCCAGAATGTGAATCTTCGTGTCTGCCAGCACCACTCTCGTCTTGCTAGTGTTCTCAATCGCAAATTTCGTCTTGCCGTCCTTACCCGCAATGCGCCCGATGGCTCGGCCCAGATGCTCGCCTTGCAGGGTCTTGACGTCCTTGATCTCGAAGGTCTCGATGTACAGGTCGTCGAGACGCAGCAGGGCGATGGCGTCGTCGACGTCGAAGCCCAGCGTGAAGGCCTTGACGAAGTCCTCGCCCTTCTGCAGGGCTCCCGCGTCGGTGGTGAATTTGGACGTGCGCAGCTCCACGGCTTTGGATTTGATGTTCATTCGCACCTGCAGTTTCAGGTGCTCGACCAGCGGAGGGTAGATCTTCGACCAGTTCTGCTTCAGTGGGGACATGCGGTGCGGTGGGACGGGGACTTTGCGTGACTGTATTCGGATGACGCTGTTGTCGGTGGGCTGTGATGAGGTTGAGGCGGGGAGGAAGCGAGGTCGGCCTTCTTCGTCGACTTCCATTTCGTCAGTCGTCTGAGAGATTGGGTTTGGTATTGAGTCTTCAAGCTGGGGTTCTACTATTATGTCGAGTTCTTGGTTTTCATCGTTGGTGTCTGGCGGGAGGGGGATTTCCTGAGGCTCTGAGTCGGCGATGGTCTCGGGTGTGCGCTGGAGCGCTGTCGGGGCAGGCATCCTGTTGATTCTTTCTCTTTCTCTTTTTCAATTTGATCTGTTTTGCTTCAAGTTTGACAGCCTCTGTCGGTATCTTTCTGCCTGCAGCGACTAGACCGTAGAATATGTGTGCGTATGTCTTTTGGCCAGAGAAAATTAATTTCTCCGCAGGGAAGTTCGCTGGAAAATTTGTGGACCTCCGCACGGCCATTCTTCCAGTGGCTGAAAGGAACTTGAACTCGAACTCCAAGTTTTGACTTGCATCATTGCCTGCTGCACATGCTTTTCTCTCTACTACATCACCTCAAAGCAACCACCCCGGCTCACATAGACACCTCGATACTTGCTCGGCCCAACCCAATATGAGCTCCGAGCCATGACGGAAGCCTTAGTTCGAGGCATGCGCGATGTCTCGAAAATCGTCACTGTTGCGCCACGAGCGACAGCGGTAGCCCAAAGACTACCATCGTCATTCAACGCAAGCTTCAGATATCATCTTCCTAGACGGATACCGGGCTTGAAGTCTTCAGTGAATACAACAGCCCCGTCACGGCTGTCTCCATGTCTCCCCTCCCAACTACGATTGTATTCCCATCGCAGCCAGAATGGCCGGGTAGAACGATGGCAATCAAGAACAATCACGTTTCAACCAACCTCTATTCCCTCACACAGATGTAACACCAATATTCTAGGGCTTCGAATGAGCCAGAGAGACTTCTCGCACAACAGTCTACACCCACGATTCTCCCCGGCTCGACATCGAAGTTTTACCACCACGCGCCGCTTGAGAGAATCTGGCGAGAGCGAAAGAGGAGGAAGCCAGCAAGACAAGCCAGCCCAGCCTTCGCAATCAGCAGACACAAATGCAAGACCCAAAATCCCTGAGGCTGGATCGCAGCACTCAAATCATAGCAGATTCTATGATCGATTACATATGCCACAGTTCCATCGACCCACAAAGGAAGAACTTCTTGCGGCTGCTACAGGGTTTTGGTCTCGCCTGAAGGTCCATTTCAAATGGTTTACAATCAAAAGCTCGAGACCTTTCAACATGGATGAAATTGTTGGGTTTATTTCGTGGATCGCATTGGGTCACGTTATCTGGTTTGTCATTGGTACAACGACCTTTGTATCTCTCGCGATCCTGGCCATCAACACTGTCTTTGCACAAGAAACGCTAGCTGGATGGATTGGAAACTACCTCACCAAGTCATCCGGTCTACATGTCGTCTTTGAGTCAGCCATCGTGCCTAAATGGGGTGATGGTGTTATCACATTCAAGAACGTATTTGTCTCGAGAAGACCCGGCCGAAGCAAGTCTAACGTGAGCAAAGGATCACCAGAAGCGGCCGCACAAGCCTCTTCTCAAGAAGATCCTGTACCACCGGAAGAACAGAACTATACCCAATTTGATATCACCATTGGCGAGGTCAATGTAACCCTATCCTTCAATAAGTGGTGGAACTCAAAAGGCCCCTTACAAAATGTCGAGATCAAGCACATCCGGGGCGTCGTCGATCGAACTCACGTCTTCTCGACTGGTGAATGGATTGATCCAAAGACGTATCGACATGAGCATAATCCTGGAGACTTTGAGATCGAGTCTTTCAAGATTGAGGATTTGCTTCTCACGGTTTTACAGCCCTCGGGATTCAGACCCTTTACTGCCAGTATATACAGCGCAGACCTACCTAGATTGCGAAAGCAATGGCTATTTTACGACTTCCTTTCCGCAAACAACATAACTGGAGAATTCGACAAATCTCTCTTTACCATCCATCCGCGCCAAACTCACTCTTACACTGGTGCCCAACTGAGCGATCCGGAGAATCCCTCCAATGAACCCTGGAAGAAACAATCTCGTATTCGCGTTGACGGCTTAAACATTGACCACATTAACCGTGGTGCAGTTGGACCATTGTCATGGATCCACGAAGGCAATGTCGATATCGTTGCGGACATTATGATCCCCAATGATAGCGATGAGTCAGTCATCAAAGTCATGACTGATTTCTACGAACGCATGGAAGCCACTCTCACATCCAAGAAACATATCGAGCCCCTGCGACAAGATGATGATGGAAACATCATTTCAGGTGGTGTTGTCATCCCAGCGCCAGGATCCCAGACTGTCCGAGAAGAGGACAAGCGCTTCCTAGTCATGGATTTACGGGTTCACCTAAACGACGTCCGAGCCGTGGTGCCAATCTTCACGCGCGACTTGTCGTACGTCAATAATGCTCTGATTCGTCCGATTGTTGCGTACATCAATTCTCGAAGGACGTTCATCCCTATCAACTGCCGAGTTGTCAAGCGGCTGTCCGATTTCGACGGCAGCTGGACTGTTTTCGACTCGGGCTTGATGGACGACTTGTCAGCAGAGGTGTATGACGCGTTCGAACGGGACGTCACAGATGAGCAGGCACGTCTGAGGCGGTTCAAAAAGGTTGGGTTGTGGAGTTTGCAGCTTGCCGTGCAAGCTATCTTCCTGGTAAGTTCCTTGATCCGACAAATAGCTCACAACTACCATATGATCTCTCATACTGACCTATACCAGGGCATGGCTGGGAACATTGCTTGATCTTCTCACACGAATGTTCACGAAAGTCTCCGCTCTCTCAACGAAATGCATCGGTGCTTGGGAATCTGTTTTTTGGGAGTGTAATAAAAAGTCAATCATTGTATTCACAGCTTCGTTTCCACCCTGGTAAGAGGGGAATGGTCAGCAAGGTGGTTGGCGAACTGGCGTTGTGACGTCCTCTGTATATAATTATGACGCTCTGTGGTGTGTGGCTATGGATGAATTTTTCTGATCTGTTCGTCGTTCTCTGCTCAGCGGATGCCAGGTGTTCGGTATCTTGTGGGCCCATACATACTACATATGTCCCGTACGACTCTCCGTTTAATGCTCATCCAATCAACGAGATTTACAAAGACTACACCGATCAGAGGGACAATGGCACAAGGGTTCCCGTTCCTACCGATTACTACGTAGGGTCATTGTTTAGGGCCATACTAGCGAAAGGGGCGACGGCGCGGATAGCGATGGCAATGCTTCGAAGTCTGACATGGGAGTCCAAAATGTCGCCCTGAATGGGCAGGTATGCCGGACTGTCTGCCTCTCACACGCCACGCCTTTTCTGGAGTGTCTCTCTCAGCACCACTGACAATATTACCCAGCCTGTCACATGTTTGACAAAGCATCCAAGGTTTGCGGACTCCAGAATGATATTGCGAGGCTACATTCTTGTGGTATAGAGTCTTCACTAAGAATGTTATGCCTGCTATCGATGCGCCACCAAATGCTACGGATAACACGTAGACGGGGTCCAAGGCAACTGCCCAACCGCACAGCTGCGCCCCTGTGGCTTCCTTGGCTGCTCTAAGCACAGCTTCAGCTTCAACCCAACTTCTTCCGGCCTTTGCAATGTCTCATTCATTTCTCCATGTCGTTCTGACTTGCATTCGGCCCTTTCCAGGGCTGAAATGCTTCGCGTTCACTGATTTCCTGTGTAACCGGTGTTCAGATTAGACTATATTTCGTCTTAGCGAGCAGCATGAGAAACCCATATATCCTGCTCAAACGACTCAGAAATCGAATCAGCCGTGCACCCGACGCTTCAGAACATGATGTTTCAGATTTTGACGTGGTCCATGTCAACATTAACCACCAGGACACAGACTGGAAAGAATGTGTCTCGTGCGCGGGCCTGACGGGCAAGCTATACTGTTGGGTTCATCTTCTGCATCTGCGTACGGCTGGCTGACCACATCCAGTTAGCAAGCGTCTCAATCCGGGATGCCCAACTTGTGACATGATCTTCAAGGGAATATGTGTCTTCGATAAGCCTGAAGCTTTGGGCAAGTACACAGTAGTGTATATGTACATGACACACCCGAGTGGGGGAGGTCACTACAAAGGGCACCTAGTAATAGCACTTTCATACCAGGACCTTATTCTGGAACTTTTCGTTGAGCCTGGTACGTTTCCTGCCGTTTGTACTTCTTCTGCTGTGAAACCTCCAAGACTCTCTCTGACCACTGTGCAGAAACGATGTCCCCATTTACAGCAATCGGTTCCGCCTCTAATGTTGGAGAGTACGCCATGTCAGAGAGAAATATTTTGCTGGCTTCAAAATGGCTGAAAGAATGTTCAGAAGACCATGTATCCTGCAAAGAGTACAAGGAAGGGCGTCTTCCGACCCGTGTGCTCCACGTTGGATCCTCGGGTCGTAATCCTTTTCTCCTTGAATCAAACGGAAAAAAGGGCAGATATCTGGCTCTGAGCTACTGCTGGGGGGACAACCTGCCCATGACTACTACTTCGACCAATTTAAAGCAGTTGAAACGCGGCATTAGACTGTCTACCTTGCCTAAGACCATACACGATGCCGTCCTTGTGGCGAGATTAGCCGGAGTACAATACCTCTGGGTTGATGCATTGTGCATCATCCAAAATTCAAGGATGGATTGGGCAAGGGAGTCTGCACGTATGGGAGAAATCTTCGATGAGGCTTTCTTTGTCATCAGTGCGGACTCCGCAGTCGACTGTCACTCTGGCTTTCTGTCGAGACGAAGTGGTGTTCTGGGCCGGAAGTCTGCACTTGAATTCAAGTGCAAAGACGAGCTCGGAGAAGTTACAAGCGTATACATGCGTCGGCAAGGCGTCAGAGCTCTTGGAGCCGTTGCTCACTCGCGCGCTGGCGTTCCAAGCCGTCTTTCCACCCGAGGATGGGCTTTCCAAGAGCGGTTTCGAGCAAGTCGCACATTAATATTTGCAGCGGACGAGATGGCGTGGGAATGCCGATCGCATGCCAGGTGTGAATGCTCGGTCAAAGACATCGGATCCACGACCGCATACTACCAGGAAAACTGGAGACATACAGTCGAAACGTATTCCGCGTTACAGCTGACAAAAGAAGACGATCGCCTTCCCGCTTTCACCGGGATTGCGAGTGCATATGCGGCGAACAATCCAGACCTCGGCGAATATGTTGCTGGACTCTGGCGCACCAGTTTCGTACAACAACTTCTTTGGTATGTGAAGCAGTCCTCTTTGCAGCAGATCGAGAGTCGTAGACATACATCTTATCAAGCTCCTTCATGGTCCTGGGCTTCGATCACTGGACCGGTGCTTTTTCACCATCAAGCAGTCGATACCCTTGACAAAGGAACATTTATGGTCCATACCGTGGAATGGGAGCAGGCGACGGTCAACCCCTACGGTCCCGTGAGCAGTGCGCACATTTTCGCGTCCTTCCCTTGCTGTCCAGTTCATCTGGTTAAGTCCAGGAAGACTGTTGGCGAATTCGACCTCCTGCTACTGTCTGACGAAGTGCCCGTCGAATCGTGGTGGACGGCGCGTGTTATCTGTGAGCTCGAAGGATTTATCCCAGATATTGTCATCGGCGGACAGCCCTTTGTGGTTGACATTAGTGAAACTCATTTTTTCGCGCCTGTGGTGTTCAATAAAGGCTGTTTCGCAGCGCTGGTTTTGCGCAGGGTTAGAGGCAAAGGAGGGAAAGAAGGAAAAGGCGATCAAGAGTTTCTGGAGCGTGTGGGCTTTTGCTGTTCGAGCTTTGAGATCGATGAAGGCGAGCGGCGCGTGGAGAGCAGTCTGCAACTGGAAGATGTGCGGGCGTTCTTGAAAAGGTATTTGAAGATGACGAGCGCTACAATATTGTAGGCTTGAATTTCTGGAATCCCGCTCTAGAGTGAGCCTGGGCTATGGTTATCTGGCGGGAAGCCCTGCTTGAGAAGTTTCATGTATTAACTCCCATTATTAGGAGGAAGAGCTATGTCACGGCTGAAGGAAGTATGATGCGATATGGGATTGGATGACAGAAACAGTCTGATATAAACGATTCGAATTACGACTTTTGAGTAGTTAGTTCATTTACTCCGCCTGGAAACCAGCAAGCTACTAAGGGCTGCCTGTGTGCTTATGTACCTAGGTACGTACACGAGTACCTTTACCTCGACCATTGCCGCGACCTGATCTCTCCTTCACCTTCACCCCCTCCATTTTCGAGACCGGCAGATCTCCTCGATAGCTCGACAATCTTCTCGCCCCGATAGGTTCCGTCTCCTCGCAAATATCGCGAGCCTAGGCCCTAGACCAACTCATTCTATCTGCACCCCGCAAAGTCTATCCAAAACCGATGACGGTGCGGGCACTAGGCTGGTGGCTGGTCGCCTTGGTTTGAGGATTCCATGCCTTCTGCAGCCAGGGAATGAGCACCAAGGATTCCATGGCTCCACGGTACTGATTTGAAAAATACCCCTCGGCTTTGCGGAGCTCCAGACAGAATTTTCACGTCGTCAACGTGAGGAGAATAATGTCTTGGGACGAGTTGGCAAAGTTCTGCGGTAGCGTGGAAGGGTATATTAAGCTGCAAAGAACTCAAGGAGTTTCCCCGAAGGTAAGGACCTACGTATTTTCCAAGCAGAAGAGTTACTCGTCGCCGCTGCCCAGAATGAAGTTCTCACCACTTCTGACAACCCTGTCCATCGCGACAGTCGCGCTGTCTCAGACTGTCAACAGGACTCAAACAAACGGATGGGGTTCAACGCCATCTCAACGCCACTACATAAATCACACGCAGGCATTACAAGTCGTACAGGCTGGCATTGAACGAGCACAGGCCATCGGGTACGTAATATCATCTCTCCTCTTTGCTAGGCTCAAGACTTGCTCAAGTAAATCAACAGCGTCCCACAAAACATCGCTGTGCTCGACCCCTCCGCATGGCTCATCGCCTTCGTCCACATGGACAATTCCTATCTCGGCAGCATTGTAAGTTTCTAATCCTCTCACTTACTCATTCCCACTCTCACCCGACTCCTATTTAACCCCGACCTCCGGTCTCGCAGGACATATCGCAAAAGAAAGCCAAGACCGCGGTGCTGTACAACGGGATCCCCAGCATCGCATTACAAAACCGTAGTGAGCCGGGCGGCGACATCTACGGCATCGAGCAGACCAACGGTGGCACGGTGGTGTTTGGTGGCGGCCAGCCCATCTTCGATCCCAGCGGGTATTTTATCGGCGCGGTGGGATGCTCGGGCGGCACGGTAGCCCAGGATATTGATGTCGCGGTTCACGCTGTGCAGGCGATTGGCACGACGGTGACGGGGTCGTTGTGAGCGTAGGTGCTGTGGAGTGGATCTGGGGACATTGAGCTCTTTGGTTTAAATATACCGAGTATTTGATTACACACGTGTTGTTCCTGCTTGCCTATGTTCTTAGTGATCATGTGATGTTAGTACATGCGGCTCGGCGGGCAGGAGCGAAGGACTCTCAAACTTTGGCGGCAGGTCCCAGCAGCAAATTCTTTTTCTTCGACTTCACTGACAGCGTCACCATCTCTCTTTTTAATCTACAGCAGGTGGATAGTTCTTCTGTATCTGCCATCATTTTTCCCTAGGAGGAGATCCGCGCCTTTTTTTCTGCATCTCTTCCCGCCCGCAATGGACATCTACCAGCCTCCGGCTAGCATTGTCTCTGCGATTGGACAAGTCCCTGGTGGCTTGCATATTGCCAACTTGGGGGCCTTTTCAGCCTGATGTCGACTTCACGCAACTCACCTAATTTCGTTCCTTACGCTGTGTCAAACGAATTATTTTCTGGTCCATCGAGTGGCATTAGTGTT
The DNA here is from genome assembly GCA_030068005.1 of Cladophialophora exuberans. NCBI lineage: Eukaryota > Fungi > Ascomycota > Eurotiomycetes > Chaetothyriales > Herpotrichiellaceae > Cladophialophora > Cladophialophora exuberans. The sequence goes on from JANSVK010000045.1 coordinate 11,728, forward strand.
ATTTAGTTTCGTTATGGCTCACATCGCTACACAAGTCACACTCCCGATCAGAGGACCCGTTGTTGGGGAGGAGTCCAAGTCACAGATATGGAAACCCCTCAACTCTTCCAAACGAGAGATCCGACTTTTTCTCCTGAACCCTGATCGAGACGGCAATGCTCCTCTTAAGGGATCGCTCATAATACGCTCATTGGAGCAACAGCTATATTACGATGCCGTCTCTCATGCGTGGGGTCGTCCAACCTTTGGCGAGGCCATGTACATTGATGGCACCGAATGGATGGCGCCTGGAAATGTCTGCGATATTCTCCAAAGAATACGCCACCCCACCAGAACGGCGTGCTTATGGCTAGACGCCTTGTGCATCAACCAGTTCGACTTGAAGGAACGCGCAGAACAGGTAATCCATCATCATCATCGCCGTCATAATGACCCCTGACGTTCAGAAATAACGTGTACTGATGCTATCACAATATCCCGACACAGGTGAAATTAATGCAGTTCATTTTCAACCGTGCCCATTCCGTCAAGGCCTGGCTTGGTGGGCAACCCCGGAGTGTCAACATAATTCTTGAACAAACCAGCAATGGCGTTCCGGCTGGGCTTTTCTCGGAGAAGAGATTCAAGAGAAGGACCGCGGACCAGGTAAAAGATAACATAGATTATATGGTTGAGCTTGCCCGCTTGGATTATTGGAGTCGAACTTGGATTTTCCAAGAAATTGCGCTCTCGCGGGATGTCTCATTTCTCTTTGGGAATAGAGTCTTCGACATGAAATGTCTGAATACGCTCTGCGACGAGTTTTTGGCTGATGCGGGACACTTTTGTGATTCCTGGCAGTGGAATCTGATTTCCGACGTTCTTGTTTCAATAACCCATGCACCTAACATCTTTCGTTCAGCTACAATGGGCACACTGGAGGAAAAAGCCATCTCGCTTACCGAAGCTTTGGCAAGGACGCGCCAGTCACAATGCTCAGACCCTAGAGATCGCATCTACGGATTCTTGGGAATCATCACCTCCATGTTCGGTCCTGACTTTATACAAGTTGACTATAATGCCAGCGTCGGCGAGATCTACATCGACTTTGCTGGCAGACTCATCACCGAAACAGGTTGCCTGGCAATCCTCAATCAGGCGGCACCGAAATATAATTCAACTATTGGATTACCGAGCTGGGTTCCCGACTGGACAGCGTCTATCGTCAATCTTGATGCTGCTAAGCGATTGCGAGTATTGACCAAATTCAACGCTTGTTTGCAAGATGATCCCACCCTTGAACTGCCCGCACCCGCATACATTTCTCCAGCAACGTTGAAATGCTCTGGCTACATCGTCGGCGCAGTTGCAAAAACGGGCGACACTTGCAACTCTGCATGGTACAACCCTCCGGTTGAGAAGATATCTCTTATCAAGCGTTGGATGCAGCTTTGGGCTGGGAACGAGCGCACATTCTGTCAGACCCTGACGTTTGACCCTGATTTAGATAATCCTTCGTCGTTGGAAGAATATTTCAAGATTCTAAGACAGCCTTTTGGTAAGCTTTCAGACGAAACTCGAGAGTCGTTCAGAAGGCTTCGGTATGCGATGAGCGATAGACGCTTCTTGCTCACCAATGACCGTCGACCCGGCCTTTGTCCAAGGGACACAAGAGAAGGGGATATTATTGTCATACTTACCGGCGGCAGGGTACCTTATGTCTTACGAAAAAGTCCTCATGCGGGGCGGAGACAACTCAACCTCTTCTCCTTCGTAGGGGAGTGTTTTGTGCATGGCGTCATGCATGGAGAATTGTCAGACGACATCCCGAACGAATCAGACTTTCAAGAGATTTGGATCGAGTGACGACGTCAAGGTCTTTCATGAGAAAAGCCCACTGACTAGCTGTGGCTTTTCTAATCGGTGTCGCAATGCGTGTCTGGCAGGTGCCGGCTTCAACACATCCCAATGTCAAGAGGGTCTTCCGCCAGGATCAACACATTTTGAATCCACCCTAGCGCTGGGGCCTGCCGGGCGGGTATCGCTACACTGCATTAAAATTTAGGACTTGGTGAGCAAGAGAGAACCCAATTGTTTTCATCGATGCTGTAGGATTTGGCTATCTTCTCTAAACTCAGCCTCAATCTCCAATGGGCTACTCGCAGATTTCAGGTATTCTCTTCCTTTTTGCGAAACGGCTTCCATGCCAATAGAGCGATTGCGACTTCCAAAACTGCCGTTTACTTTTCCAAAAGAACATCCAGCAACAACGGATCTCCTGCCCACCTGTTATCACTCAATAGGATCTTCCATTCTGAAATTCTCCATCTCATCCTCGCCGAAGAGCAACAGTGTCTCGTCTACTATGATTGACGAGCAGACTCGAGCGAGCCGAGATTCTGGGAGACCTGCTGCTCTCTCAACTCGTGCTCATCTCCTTCTGAGGCCTCTTGCGACCCTTCTTGGGCTTAGCACTTTCCTCCAAATTGGTTATGGTCCTGGTTTTCTCAGCCATATCCTTCTTCATCTCCGCATTCTCCTTTTGCAGCAACGTGATTACGTCCCACTGGAATTGTGGATACTTCAACATGATCTGTCTGAGACCGGTGTCACCTTGGTACAGGTGGAATTCGGAAGCGGCTTTGTCGGCCAAGATATTCCAGACTGTGGCATCCTTGGAAGGGCACAAAGGCTGTCGTGTGGAATAGGCTGTGCTGGTGGGAATGGAAGGTGACACTGGACCCGAGTCGGTCATGACAGTATCGTCCCGAGGAGGAGTTTGTACGCCGCCTGTCGCAACGCTAGTTCTGTCGCGATTTTCTTTATTGACGTCAAATAGTTCGGCGACGAAGGGCAAGAAGTTCGCTTTATCGAAGTCCAGATCTGTGAGGTGAGCTTCAATCTCCACTGTGGCCTTCTCTTTCAGCATTGTGATCTCGTACTTGCTCGCAAGCATGTACATCTTCGCGTGCAAGGTTTTGGGAATCCAGTCCGTCTCGTCGGGAATGAATAGCGCATCTTCTTCGCTCACATACTGGTTAGACGGGCCGTATTTCATCAAATCGCCGATTTCCAGTTCACCTCGCGGATTGCTGCTGCTGTCTTCCTCGAAGTTCTCCTCGGGATCACCATATCTGCCGGTGTAGCACCATACCAGTAGGTGAGCAATAGTGACCGGGTCTTCGTTACAGAAGGTGCATTGTTTGACCTGGTCTTTGTTTCCCTACATCGATCCAAATGGGGCGTCCGGCGAGTCAGTTGGCATTTTTCCAAGCAAGAGCGGCAATAAATTCATCAGATGAGAACGGAAATGGAAATCACGAACCTCGACGAAGGCCTTGAAGATCTCGGACTTCTCAGCAAACACGTGGCCGTGCACTTTCCAGCTGAAATTGCCGCAGACGATGGTGAAATCGGGGATACGTTCCTTTTTCAACGCGGATTTGAATCTGGTGATACGAACAAAAGTCAGATCGGATGAGATTCTGTGGAGATGAAGAGGGCTAGAGAAACGAACGTTGATATGTCGCTTGTTGAGATAGCGGGCATGGTGACAGATTTGGCGGCTGGGAGACTGTTGAGGTCGAATTCGTCGCCAGTGGGCTCGGGCTTCGGGTACATTTGGTCAAAAGAGTATCTAGAAAGGGCGAGAAGGGCGATTTCAGAGAGGGACAAATTCATAAGACGTCAAAGAGGGCGGAATGGCTATTCACTGATCGAGTCCGCGGTTTGCGGTTTGTGGAGGAAGCAATGATCAAAGTGTCATGTTCAACCTTGTTGGAAGTCTCAAAGCGCGAGATCGAAGCCGAAGGATAGATAGAGAGCAAGAGATGGGTTTGGAGAGGAGGCAAGAGAGATGGTAGGCTAGAAAAGGAGGAAATCAAGAGGGTGGAAAGATGACCACTGCAATGACCATGTCAGCTCAGAGTGGCGGCGAAGGATTGAGAGGGGGAACATGAGAGTCCATGAGAAGGTGAAGGTCGATCCAAGCGCACACAGACTTGTGCCTGTGCGTGGGTTGCGGGTAGAGAAGGAGAAAATCACTTCACTTCACCTGAGAACCACGTTCAGATCAGAGAAGATAGTAAAGTGAAGCGAATCTCGCTGAACGGAACAGAGAAGAGGAATGGTATAGCGAGCGAGAGTTCAAAGACAACAAGTACGAGAAGCAAATGAATAGCATATAATTCAAGCATTCATCCTATCTGGCTCATACCGCCAATCATTCACTCCCACATCACCCACACCACTCACACATGATCTCATGAATGTCCGCACACCTCTAGTCCGCCCGGCGTCAACCTCATCGCATCAAGGACAGGTCTGAAAACGGTATCTGCGGTTCGTCCCCCCCCGTACCATCCATACACCAAATTCACGAATCACCACCTCATCTCTCTCGAGGGAGGGGGATTGTAAGATGGGATGGGGATAAAAGGGGAGAAGTGTTTTTGCTCTCGCGCTTTTGCAGGGTGTACAACCTGCAGGTGACTTGTGATCTCGAGCGACCCATGGAGGTGCGTGGGGTCGGAGACGTCAGATTGTCTGTTCGTGTCGCGCTTGGAGGGAGGGGAGGAAGACGAGAAGAGAAGTGGAAGGTTTAGGGCGATAGGAGGTGGACTGGAGGAGTCGAATGAACACGTGACGCAGAATTGATGGGCGTGAGGGAACAACATTAATCCTGACATTTTTGGGTATCATTTTTCGAAGAGTGGAAATAAAATGTACACTGTTGTCACAAAAGACACACCGAAGGCTTCGCACTTACTGGCAGCCCAGGCAACACATCTAGCTCTCCACCGCCGACATCTGGAGACTCTTGACTTGCCAGCTCTCTGGATCCTGATCCACCCAGTCCTTCTTCTCACCCAGCACGCAAGCAGACTTCAAGTCAGCAGGCAACTCGACGAGATACTTGTTCGCGACTCGCTGGACGTCGTCCTTCGTCACGCTGAGTAGACGCTCGCGCATTTGCTGGTCCATGTCTTCTGTGATGCCGTACATGAATTCCTTGCTGGCTTCGCCACTCACACTTCGCGGAGCATCAATGCCCTGGAAGATGCTGAGCTTGCTTTCGTCGAGTTCGCGAGCACTCCAGACTTTGTCGCGGGCGAAGGCTCCCGCTCGGTTGAAGACGTTCAAGGAGTTCCTTGGATTGGGATCTCGGTATGAAGACATGGTGAATAGACCGCTGATGGGACTTGCGCTAGCCGATGCACCATACGCACCGCCCTTTTCTCGCACTTCAGGATGGAGGAAGTTGTGTACGAGAAGTTGCCCAAGGACAGTCAGTGGTGCTTTGTCTGGAGAGCTGTACGGTGCTGTCTGCAAGCACGTCCCAGTGTAAGAGACTTGAAATGGCATATTGAAGAATGCTCGTCTAGACAGTGAGGATCCTGGAACAGTATTCGAGGCAAAAGATGAAATTGAGGGTGAGGCTTGTGGTAACTGGCCTAGAAAGTTCTCGATCAAGTCTTGATTTTTCTTGACCGAATTTGGCTCACACACAACTCGCATCGATAGGTTTGAGGAGTTGGCGATAGCGATTGACTGGATTGTTCTTAATTGTTGAATGACTTGTTCTAGGCTCTTTGGATCACGCCTGGCTGCATCTAGGATGCGGGCTGTAGATTCGATTTGCGACAAACCTGAAAGTTGATCCTGAATCCGACCTCTTTGTGTCAGTGCCGCGGAGGCACTGGTGATGGCGAAATGATGCCCACTTTCTGCAACTGAGTCTAAAGCACCTGAGACTTTCGCTTCGAGCAGTTCGCGAATCGCAGCAACGGCTTTTGGACTCGAGAAGTCAATCTCCATCAGCAAAGTTCGCATAAGCTCCAGCATTGCCGGTACGTTTCTATCCAGAGCATAGCCATCAATGAGTAAGCCCTCACTGTAGCTGTCGAGACTCCAGGGCTCGGGCGCAGCAAATGAGGAGACAGATATGCCACCAGTTTTCAAGAGGATTTCAGCTTCAAGATCACCAACAGATTTTGTGCTGGTGCCTAATCGCATCAGAGAGTCGGTGAAAAGAGGCATGAGCAATCTCAACTCTTGCGGTAAGTCCTTCAACAAATGTTTTGCCTGAAAGTATGTGATGCCATTCGTCTCAGTTTCTCGCCACATGACATCCACCTCTCCGATTTTGGTGCGATAACGCGGCTTGCGTTCTATCTCTGGCGCAATGTCGTCTACTCGAAGGGTTGGAAGAGTATCCAAGTTCTTTTGCTGAGCCGATTCTTGTTCCTCAAGAAGTTCTAGTTCCTGCTGTCCAAGTTCAGAGAGAGCTGCCTCAGGCGAGCTGGCAGACGTCTTAATCTTTTCGAGTATAGTCACTCGTCGCTTCTCCTCTTGACTTTCCAAAGTAGTGCCGTACGACTCTTCAGGAGTCATGGTAAATTGCATGCTGTGATCATCCAGCAAATATTTTTGTACAAGTCGTTCAAAGAATTTCTCTTCTTTCATTCGCTGCTTGAATGCGTCGATTATTTGATTCCACTCGAGACCTTCCATGGGATTGACGCCATTGAACCATCCAGCAAGAGTTTTCTCCAAAAGACCCATGCCAAAATTGGCTGTTTTGTGCTTCAGAGTAAGCTCCAGTTGGTGCATATAGCCTTCGATTTTGTGCGGTTGAAAAGCTTCGTGAGCCTTGTCCCGCAGCGTTCCTTGGATCGTCTCTTTCAAACCAGCAATATCCTCCGCTTTCATTCCATCTAATCCGATTGAGAAGACTCCAACCGCAGCAGAGCTGTCATAACCAGAATTCGGACTGAAGTTTGTTCCCAGGCCTGACTCAATCAGTCCTTGATATAGTGGAGATCCGTATCCATTCATCAGTAAAGACATCATAATGCTGACCGAGAATGTTTCCAAAATGTCCGAGGAAGGACATCCCATCCATGAAATCGAAGATTTGGATTGTCGATCAGGTGGTTGCATCGTATCTACAGGTCCGGGAACCTCAAAAGACAGCGGTCCGTCCGAGAAAGTGATGGGCATCTTGATGTCAGAGTCTGGAGCGGCTCGTTCAAATTGGGAAATGGTTTCGTCGACTTGTTGAAGGTGCTCAGCTAGACTCAGACTCCCATACGAGAAGATCTTTGCATTACTGGGATGGTAATGCGCCCGAGAAAACTTGACGAGTTCCTCATGAGTGAGTTGAGTCATGACTTCCGGATCTCCTCCAGAGTTGTGCAAGGACGGGAAGAGGTGCTCTCTAAACCTGATGTAGAAGAGGTAGCTAGCGTCCGACATTTGGCCCTTCATCTCGTTATAAACAACACCCTTGAACTTGACATTCTCTTCTGTCGCAGGTTCTCGAGGATCCTCGGGTCCCAATCGCCATCCTTCCTGCAGGAAATCTGAGTGTTTCAATAACGGGTGCAAAGTCGCATCAAGGTACACCGAGGATAAATTGCGGTAGTCTTGTAGGTTGGTCGTAGCGAACGGGTAGGATGTGTAGTCGGAGGAGGTAAATGCATTCATGAAATTGGCCAAAGACCTGGGCATCATCTTGAAGAAGGGATCCCGCACGGGAAACTTCTCACTTCCACATAACGTGACATGCTCGAGGATGTGTGGTAGGCCCGTGCGGTCGATCGGGTTGGTCTTGAAATTAATGGCGAATACATTATTCTTGTCATCTCGTGCCACATGCAAGTATTCTGCGCCCGTTTTGTCATGCTCTAATTGCAACGCCGTCAGATGCAGCTCTGGCACATGTTTTATTTGTTTTAACGTGAATCCGTGTATGGTCTCCCCAGGTTTTGGGTAAGCCTGCAGATCCGTCACCGATGCGTAGCCTCTTCTAGGTAGATGCGGCGGGCGAACACCACTTCGAAGGCCCTGGCGTATGGCGCCATGCCTCAGCATTTCAGTGCTGTCGTGATCTTCGCCAAATGAGGTCGAGAGACGGCCGAGGAGGATTGAGGTAGGCCGCAGATGTCACCGAGATATCGTACACTCGCCCGGGATGAATTCAACTTGTTTTTAAAGAATGACTGGAAATACAAATCATCGCAGGCAAAATGGAAATCGCAGGAACAAATCACGAGAAATCCTCGTGGTCACGTGAGTTCCTCATTGCTCTTGTCTCAAGGCGAATATGGCTGTCTACCTGTCATAGACACCTTTTCCGCTGTTATGTTATCCAGACTCGAATGAATATAACATTAGAATCAGATCATATTGTTCTTTAGTTGTTGTTAGCTTTTATCTCCAGCTCGCCACAATTTTCCAGGTCTGCGCGTTAGTACAAAGTGCTTGGCCGTCGCTGTCAAGCAAATCCCAGATCGATTCTGTGCGGCACATCCTCCGATTTGATCCCTCTTTCAGCGTGGCTTAACTTGACCTTCTCTCAATGCACTGCCGACGCGCATCGTAAAGTTCAGATCCAAACCCGAAGACCTGTATAACAGCCTTATCGTTTTGTCCTCACGCGCATTAGCTTCGTTCCATCAGTTCTAATCGAGACGCCACTACGAACCCTCCGCCGCCTATGTCCACAACGACCCCTCGACCTTTGTGCGAGATCCTCTTCAGTAATCGCTGAATCTGAAGCATTTGCGATAGTCCAAGTCTGGTCCTATCGCCTTGTGACTAGATGGCGACCTCTGCGCTCAGTCCCTCTTCACAAACCACGAATGGCGACATGAATGATCTACCCCCGCCTGCGCCCACAGCTAAGAAAGGGAAGGCCAAAAAGGACAAGCAACTCAGCGCCGAGGAAAATGCAAAGCTAGTTCAGCAGCGACTGTCACAACTGGAGCAGGAAAAGGCCGGAGAAAAGACGCAACAGACCGAGATCGACCGAGAAGTGAAGAAAGCGATCCGAGACATCAATGACTTGATCGGTGGCGTAGAACCCTTGAAGGGTATCGACATCGTCAAACAGAAATATGAGGAGCTCTTAGCAGAGATGAAAAAGACGGAACGCGAACACGTCAAGGCGAAAAAGTCTCGAGATCAATATCAGAAGGAGGCTGAAAAATCCAAGTCGGAGAGCAGTAAAACCGCAACGATGAAGGATAAACTAGAAAAGCTATGTCGAGAGCTGACGAAAGAGAACAAGAAGCTGAAGGACGACAACAAAAAGCTGGAAGAAACCGAGAAACAAGCGCGGGAAAATATCAACGAACGACTGGATCAGATGCTGTACGATGTACAAGAAGCCATGAATCAGAAGACGAGCACTCACTCAGAAAACCTACATCTCGACCTGGACGAAGTGTGAGTACACGCGGAGACCACAATCCTCCACCGACTAACATCTTGTACAGATTCAAAACTCGATGCAAAGTATTAGCCGATCAAGCTGAGATTCGAGAAATGCACTTCAAGGCAATATTACGCCACAAAGATGCCGAAATTGCCCACCTACAAGCCAAACACGAAGTCGAACGACGAAGGGCAGACACGGAAGCCGGTCGCTGTCGGACCCTCACGAGTCAGGTCTCAACCTTCTCCCACACAGAAGCTGAGCTGAGGGGTCAACTCAACATCTATGTTGAGAAATTCAAGCAGGTGAGTACTTACTCTATCCCCCCGCTCCAAAACTTTGTCGGGTATAGCAAGCTGAATCTCCAACTCACCATGCAGCAGGTGGAAGACACCCTCAACAATAGCAATGAGTTGTTCCTCACATTTAGGAAGGAGATGGAAGAAATGTCCAAAAAGACTAAGCGCCTTGAAAAGGAGAATCTCACGCTCACCCGGAAACACGACCAGACTAATAGGAATATCCTGGAAATGGCCGAGGAACGCACGAGAGACAAAGAAGACCTGGAGCGATTGAGGAAACAAGAACAACAAATGCGAAATATCATCAAAACCATGCAGGAACAAGGCCGAGGAGGGCCTTTACAGCAAGATCATCTCGACGAAGAAGGCACCGAAAGCGAAGAATATGAGTATGAAGATGACGACGAGGACGACGAAGCCGACTATGAAGCCGAGGAAGAGTTGGCGGCAGAACTGGCGAAACCCGTCTTTGGACCGGTGCCGCCTCCAGAGATGGTAGCTACGAAAGCCAATGGACAAAAGGCGGCGGCAACGGCGCTGGTCAACGGTGTCAAGCACTAGGAGGAACTTAAGTACATCGACTACTTATGCGCCTTGATGCCGCCTCATGCGTTTTCGTAGCTGGGTGGCATTGTCTCTTCCTCATGGCCTTAATGACAGCTCTTTTTTGGTGCAGAAAAAAAGGGCAATGTATACTGTAAAAGAAAAGATTATTTTGAAAAACGAAGTTCCAGTCTTGTCGTTCCAAACTCTCTCTCTCTCTCTCTCTTCAAGTCTCTCCGCGTGCAAAGGAAAAAATAGGCATGACTCAATTCCCAGGCTCCCTCCCTCAAGATTGAACTCGAGGATCAAAAAGGACTGAGGACCAAAAATCTAACGGGCCTCCTCACGAAGGACCCAGGAGAAAACCCTTCGAATTCAGAGATCTCCCACGAAGCGATGATCTGGATTGAACCCTCGGATTTTTTTTGTAGTCTCATGTCATGAGCAAGCTCTCAACATTAACCACCGGAACCCCATCGCTGGAATTCTTGGGAGGAATTTGGAAGATTGGGTATTTATGGCAGGCGGTGAGTTGTGGAAAGGGGGGGGAAAAGTTGGGAGAGGAGGACGCTGGGAGGGAAAGGTGGTGGACCGCCAGTGGGTTGGATATGATCGTTGTGTTGCTCAGTAGTACGCCCGTCACATGTGTATATGGAACCCGCGAGCCAGATTCGATCACAGCTTACTACTCCGCGACGCAGCAGCAGCGTCGATATAGGTTCCACCCAGCCTCAACATCTCGACCGCCTGCGCCGCCATCTCCTCGACAATGTCCTTCGCGGGCTTGATGTCCTTGATAATACCACTCACCTGACCCATCAAGAACGGCATGTCGACCTCGGACTCCTGCTGCTCGAGATCGTACGCCATGGGCACGACGCCCTTATCGGTGAGTTCCTTGATCTTCTCGGGCTGAGCCTCCCACTTGGCGACGTAGTCGTTCAACCGCACGCGCAGGGGCCGGCCGGATACGACCAGCGTGCGCAGCGTGTCTGTGAAGTCCGCGCTCACAACGGATTCCTTGTGCAGTCTGCTGGCGCCGCTCTCTTCGGCCGCGACGAACCGCGTCCCCACCCACACGCCCACGGCGCCCTGCATGAGCGAACTCGCCAGGCTGCGGCCGTCGTAGATCCCGCCGGCGGCGACCACCAGCGCGGGTTCGCCCGTCAGGGGGGACTTGTATCTCTTCGCCACGTCGCACACTGCAGGGATCAGGATGCTGTTGGCGATGTCGCCCGTGTGGCCGCCGCCCTCGGTGCCCTGGGCGCACACAATGTCGACGCCGGCTTTCAGGGCCTTTTCCGCGTGTTTGGGGGCGCCCACCATGTTCATCACCAAAACGCCCGCCTCGTGCAGTCGCTTGATTGTGTGTGCTGGAGGTACGCCGACCGCAGAAACGAAGATCTTCGCCCCGTTGCGGATCGTCACTTCGATCAGCTCATCGAGTTGCCCGTGCGTGTAGTCGTGGTTCGTCTTGCGCGCGGAGCCGCCGACTTGGGGGAGGGCGAGGTCGACGCCGAAGGGGAGGGAGGGGTCTGAGAGGTGGGATTTCAGTTCGTCGATGATCTAAATTCCCTCCCCGAAGAAGCGAAAAGTCAGTCCTCTACCAGATTTACGGGGGAATTCCTATACGAGAGAGAAAGAGCAGAGCAACACTCAAACTCACCTCCTGTAACTGCGCTGGCGTGTATCCCAGCCCTCCGATCGTTCCTATGCCGCCTGCGTTTGAGACCGCCGCCGCCAGGGGACCGCCTGAGGTGCGCGCCATGCCCGCCAGCATAATGGGGTATTTGATCCCCAAGAGCTTGGTAAGCGGCGTGTTGAGAGCGGGCGGAGACGACATCTTAGGAATGGTGGTACGGCGCAAGTCTGAAATTTTTAGATCGCTTCAGCGGGACATGCTATATGTGAGCTCCAAAGAGATCTTGAACCCTCATCTCGCGCAGTCTACACTTTTTGTAGCAGCTGCTCGACTGCGGTAAACAAAGTGTGGGGTGTCGGTAAGGCCAGTGTCTTACCGAGGCCTGGGCCATGGGCTTGGATCTTTCTATGCATTTAGCTGCGCGTCAGCAATTCTTACTCTTGACCCTACCGAGGTTGATCTGATTCAACGGCTGCGGACTGATATACGGACCGATTTTCCCTGTATTTCTAGTCTTAGGAGCAGAGGTGTAATTGAGAAACGTTGAAAGGGCGCCAAAATTTGAAGAGATTAAGATTGTGGGACAGTATGGAGCTTTTGATCACATGATCGCAGGAGCAGCCAAGGGAGAAGGTATGTAGAAATGTCACTCTAAGTATAGAAAATGGTTCTATTTCAAGTACTCTCGTGGTGTGATTGGACTCTGCCCTCGCAAAGGAGGTGCGTAATAATGCCACTGACCCCAGAACTGCGAGTACGTGATCTTGAGAAGGTGGCGACCGAGGGTCTTATTCATTGAAGAACAGCAACATTGTTCCTTGCCGTTCTCTCGGGACCCATTATCTGAACCGAGGGCGAGGGGTGGAGTGAAGTCTCCACGGCGTCCTCATCGTCCTCATTGCCGTCAAGACGATCGCGCCACCCAGAACCGAGACGGCCAAAGACACATAGGTCTCAGTCGAAAAGGGCGTCTGCAATATGACGAGAGTCCATGTCGGCACCAAATGGTCGATCGGGCCCGTCCTCTTTTCCTGGCCTGGCAAAGATGGCCCGTCGAAGCGCCGTGGCCATTGGTCTGTGCCTATAAGAACCAAGTAACCAACGCAGCCCGCAGGAGCGTGCCGCTCGAGGAATTTATCAATAATTTCCATGCTCTTGTTTCAAGGTTTTCCCTCGTGTGGACTCTTGAACCGTCGTTCAAGCCACCTCGCAAATTGAACGGAAGGAACATCAATTGATCTCCAAAAGACGTCGGCTATCCAAATCAAAAGTGGCAGCATTATCATATAGCCACACACCCAGATGAACATGAATTCATTCAGTGTGGTGGTCTCTCGTGTCAATGCACCAAAGGAAGCCCGAAGACGTCCGATGATCACATAACCCAGCGATTTGATCAGCGATCCGTGCGTTAAATATAGAGCAAATGAGATCCTGCCGAGATATTGCGCGATTCCACTATTGAGAAAAGGTTCCGCGATGCGTGAGTGGACACAGGACCAAGTCGTCAAAATGGCGCCAAAGAGTCGGATCAGCCTGTTCTTGTCGTGGACATAGTCGGGGATTATATTTGCGAAGATGTAGTACGGCCAAGCTCTGACCGGCTCGACATAAGGGATGGAAAGAAAATAGAGCCCGAAGATCAAGCAGAGTCCCCATGCGAATTGGCTCTCATCAAGTCGTTGAGTTGCATCTTCGTGCGCTAATGGATCCTTTCCGAGTATCCCTTCACGATCCTTGGACTTCGGGGCGTGGTCATTGTCCTTCCGGATGAGATCCATCTCGGCAATTATCATTCCACCGACAAAGCAAGCCGTCGGATACCCCTGTGAAGCACAGTACAGGAATACGATCGCATGCAACAAAAGCCTCCAGTGGGTTTCGAACTTGGATGTCCCCATCATAAGGGTGAAAATTGCCATGCTGGATTTGAATTCAACAGGGATGGTCCAGAAATGGGCATCGTAAGCAAGGACGTCTGTCTTGCCGACCTCCCCTTTTGCTGAAGTTGTGACAAGTAGAAACAAGTCTTGCGAAAATATCAAGGCTTGGTTGAAAGTCGAGTTGGCCAAGATCGGAGGTTTCTCCCGTACAAGGTGTAGACTTTTGAGCATGGTCCTGTTCGCCGAGTCTTCGTTCCCGAGCAGCTCAACTGCCGTTGTGAAGTCTTCATAAGGGTCGTAATGTGGTTTGTTCAAAAACCGATAGACGTGCATTGCCGGTTGGAAAAATCGCATTTGCGTCAAGATTGCAATAATTAGGGCGGCGGCCATCGTTGGCAGCCATAAGCGAAATGCCCTTCGAAAAACCGAGGAGGCGATAGTTTCGTACATCCTCTGAAAATCCGACGAGTATAACAGGCTCAAAGGCCGATATGAAAGCACATAGCCCGAGATGACAAAAAACAAGTTCACCATGGCTTCTCCTCCCCACAGCAGGACGACAAAGGGTTTCCACATGAACCCTTGGGAGAGCTCAGGAAGATGATCTGGTCGCCATGGGTCGTCGAGCGCTGTTGTCCAATGTTCGTGCAGGACGATGAGGCAGGCAATACCACGGAGGCCATCGAGAACGGAAATCTTGTCCGACGAAGAGCCACCAGCCTTCCGAAGTCCAGATTTTAGAAAAGGGCTAGGAATCAGCCACTGCCATGATCTGGGGACTGTCATATCAAACGCAGTGGTCCAGCTGGGTCAATTAGCTGGAGGTGACCGGTGTCTGCAAAGTAGCACACTGACCACCGTGAACAACTACCAGGAAGTTGACCTTATGGTATCTAGCTGATGAACACCAAAAATCTGAAACAAATTGACCTTGCCACGTCTACCCGTCAAGGTCTGGGGGGTTTGGCATGACATTTCGACTGTCATTTAACTCTATTAATTTTGTCAGACGATCAAGCACCCTTTGTTAATGCGGTGCGAGTTTTATGATGCCACTGTGTTGCTAAGCCTATTACGGCGCCTACGATGTTGAAAATAGAAGCCCAGACAGCTGAGATGTAATCTAGAAAAGCTAGCTAGCCTGTCTTGTACAACCTGACCAGAATCCAGATACAATATCGACATTTGACGGTCATTCCAGTACCTGACAGTCTCATTATCCTGGAACAAATGTCATCATTCTCACACCTGATGGCCCACGTCGGACTGGAAATTTGTCGAAGATCGCAATGGGTGCGGCTTACGTGTTCTGGGGGAAGGTGTGGACAATCCCTACCAAAAAGTCCATGGTATGATACAAGTTCTGGTAGTATGAGCTGTGGAAAACCCCGCCGTGCCACGTACTTGGATTTGAACTCGGCACATCTCGTTGCTTCAATCCCTTGTTCTTTTGGAATTCAAACCGCCCCCTTTGGCATTCCGTACCCTGTACTATGGATAGTAAGTATCGCGCTTCCGGCATTTCCATGGCGTCTTAGGCATTCCAGGGTATATATTTGCAAGCCGGCCACATAAGCCGGAGATCTTGTCTGCGACTCGAAATCACCCTGTCTAGATCAAAATAGTGCCGACGGGTCAAGTCAATTTTGTTACGCGACGCCCGGGTCGAATGCGCTCATCGAGGCTTCAGGAGAAGATCCACTTATCGGGAATTTAGCTTTCGGCTAGAGTGGGGGATATTCAGGTACAAGATAACTTGCTCACCAATCATGTCTACACAGTCTGAAGCTCTCCCATGCTAGTGTCTTGTTACACCCGATTTGAGGAACCGACTCCAAACAGGGGGCTGCCCTGAGCCTCCTGGAAACTCCCACGCAAAAGGGGGTTTTCTTGGGTGCTTGGGTCATTCTGGGCCCCAATTTCTGAATGGCCTTGCGGGTTCCATCTGACGAGATAACCTGTCGGACCTTCCGTCGCCATTCCCTCATTGGCACCACAATGCGATAAGATAGTCCCCCTCCAGCTCCATAAGGCCCGGAGCTGTTGGAGCGGGCTGCAATAGGCGCGCCTATCCTTCAGGGGTCCCTCAGTGGCCAAAACTTTTCTAGATAGGTACAAGTAACACGTTGGGGGTTTGTATTCAAAACCTTTCTCTTGTCTCCCACCTTTCGGTCAAAGGCCCAGCATTCCTTCCAGAAGGCCGACCAAATGGCTCTTTCCACGACGCTGTTCGCACGTGGCTCGGACAAGATTTACTTGGCCATCTTGATCGTCTGTGTAGTTATCATTTCTTGCTTCAACGGCCCTTTTACTTCAGTGTTGCAACCGAAGACCCAAGAGGTAGACGACTTTTACCATGCCACACAGATAGATGGCAGTATACGTCTGACGGATCTCGACCTCGGCGATATCGAAGACGATAGTGGCAGTGGTTCCGCCTCCCACCGAACCTCTGTGAACAGTTTCTACGACGAACCATGGGAACCTCCCGGGATTCCCGATCTCGATCCGGAGAGGTTGAAGATCGTCGACCAATTTATCACCTCAATTATGGATCCGAAAGACAAGAAATTCCCCCGCCTACGATGTCCCCGACCTATTCACGAACGATACGAGATTCTGCGGCGGCGGCGGAACTTTGCTACGAGGTGGGACTCACCTCCAAGGAAGTGGTTCTTCGCTCTCAATCTATACCAATGTTCTCATGTCCTGCCTCGGTTGATGGCGTCGGTGGTGGAAGCCATTCGGTTTCTACGTCCTGAAGACTGCGTTTTGTCCATTGTGGGCGGTCGGTCCAACGATGGCACAACTGAGATCCTGGCCAAGTTGCGAGAAGAGATGGAGGCTATGAATGTCACATACTATTTCAGCACCAGCGATGTTGACCCGCTCAAGTCTGGAAATGATCGTATCACCGAGTTGGCCATTCTGCGGAATCTAGTGTTGGACCCGTTGGTGCGACAGCCAGAGTTGTATGACCCGGATGCGACGGTGATTTTCTTGAATGATGTGTCTATTTGCACCGACGATATTTTGGAGCTTGTGTACCAGAAGGTTAGTACATTGGAACTTGGGAAACATGCCACAGCTCTAATCGTTGGACCTAGGTATATCAAAAAGCCGATATGACTTGTGCCATGGATTGGGTCGATCATGGAGAGACATTCTACGATACCTGGATCTGTCGGACAATGACCGGTGACATGTTCATTGAGATTCCACAAACTGGCAGTTTCGACTTCAAACACAACTTGTTCTGGAACGATCCTGACACGAAGACTCGCTGGGAGGCAAAGCTTCCTTTCCAAGTAAGTCAGCATGTTTGGCACATGCGAGCATATCTGACTTGTGGTATAGGTCTACTCCTGCTGGAATGGCGGTGCAGTTTTCACAGCAAAACCTCTGCTGCAACATAATGTCACATTCCGCGCTTCCTACAAAGACGAATGCTATATGGGTGAGCCTACGCTACTCTGCAAAGATTTCTGGAAACACGGTCATGGACGAATTGCCGTTGTCCCCAGCGTCAACATCGGCTACAACGATGATGAATCACGACACACCAAGAAGAAATACGGCTTTGCCACAGAAATCGTCCATCACGCCGAAGATGAGATGGGACTTGGCAAGTATGGCAAGATTCACTGGGACGATTCCCCGCCCGACCTGATCAAATGTGAACCGGATTGGCAACATCCTACCTGGGTGAGGTGGGACGAAGCCAAGGAACAAGTTCCTTTCGACTGGACACATTCCGGTTACTTCAACGCCGAGAAAGCCACAGAAAACGGCATCGCCTTCGAAGATGGAGGAGGACCCGACCCCTGAAGACACCAAACTAGACGAAAAGGGAAAAAAAACTAACAAAGACCAAGATTCATGAAAATCTAAATGACCACTTTTGGAGAGTTGGAAATGATTGTACATTTTTGGAACACCAATACCTCGTGTTTTTTGTGTGTATTTAGCTTTTGTTGTGGCGTTGGGAGGCAAAAGCCCACGTTCGAGGCTGGCGGTTAGAACACGTCCATATTAGACTATGGCTTACGAGATAGAAAGTACGGAAACGGGTTAAGAGAATATTGACGATTCTGAATCAGGGAACGAACGAACAGAAAGAAGATGAGTCGAGGAGGAGGAGGGGCTTGAAAGGGGAGAATCTAATAGAAAATTTCCGTGGCGCTGACAGCTGTGACCCATTGTGACACATGGGTAACACATGGGCTGGCTGAGACAACAACGAGGCTGCTGCGGTGGCCGAAAAAAAATATTAAACAGTGACGCTACCCTGGTCCAGACTTTACAGAAGCAAGCCACGGGCTTTCAATAGACGAGAGTGACTAGCGAAGCGGCCTTACGGCTATCATTCTCCGATCCTTCCAAATGCCCACACAATCCTTATCGCCTAATCGGGTGGGGTGCGAAGAGTGTTTTGGAACTCAGCTTGACGCGTGTGCCCATGCGAGCATCCGAGCTTTGGTCTGTACATTTTCAGTACCGGGGGGTCAGACTGGCAAAAAGGTTCAATTCTTGTATATAGTATGGCTAGACGAAGGAAAAAATTCGCGGATACATATCGACTCTTTAGAAGGAATTTCCAACGTGTCTGACAACGCTGTAGTGATGAAGGAAATAATTTTCCATCGACATTCCTTTGTCGCCCATGACGCGTAGTTGGAAGCTAAAGCTAAAGGCCCCTGGCGAAGCGACTGGCACGCCTGGATAAGGGACCAAGGACCCCTTGATCTGGACTCGCCCCCCCTAATTGCTCGGTCCGCTAGGGTAGCGCAAGCCGCCGTCATCCCTTGTAAGGCACAGGGCCAACATATAGCTAAAATGCTGTCCAAGGCACACAAAGTGATCGGTGCTGCTGCTTCTTGCCTGTAGTACTCGGTGGTAGCCCTGCATCATGCTGTCTCTCGGCCAGAACAACACAGTCTCATGGCGGTTATTCATCAGGGTAGGCGGCGTCTTCATCCTGCTGGCCCTCCTCTCGCCCTGGTTGCTGCCAAGTCGATATGTTCAACCCCTGACCTCGACCGCCAAGGCAAACCTGTTTGGCAACGGAGGCAACAGCAACAACAACATCAACAGCGGCGGCGAGTATGACGAGACGCTGTATTCACCATCAATAAGACCGTTCGAGAACGAGTTGCCGAATTTCGAAGATGTGCTCAAGCTCCAGCTGCCACCGCACGCCGCGCAGCGCTGGGCATTGATTCACAAGGTTTTCACCCATTATAACCCGGGTAGTCCACTGTCGACAAACACCGAAAATGCCGATAAGAAGGAGTACTACGCAGAGCACTGGGAGACGTGCGAACGACCCAATCTGATCACTCTGGACGCCAAAATCGTGTCTAAGGCGAGGAAGAACCACGCCGGGTTTATCAAGCGCCTTCCAGCCCTGGCCCGCGCTTTCACCTACCCGGCAAAGACGCGCGGCATTGTGACCACTGCAGATGGCGAGATGATGCCAATTCTACTGGTCTCACTAAGAATGTTACGCCGCACGGGATGCACGTTGCCGGTGGAGGTGTTTGTGTCCAACTTTGCCGACTACGAGCCCAAGCTGTGCGAGAAGGTGCTCCCCTCCCTCAACGCCAAATGCGTCCTCTTCGCCTCGGATTTCATGGACACGCCCGCCCCCGAAGGCACGCAGGCCATCACGACGTACCAGATCAAGCCGTTCACGCTACTGCTATCGTCCTTCAACGAGGTGCTCTTCCTCGACGCGGACAGTTTCCCCGTCACTGACCCATCTCTACTCTTCGCATCGCGGCCCTTCCTTGACACGGGCCTCGTCATCTGGCCCGACTTCTGGTGCGCATCCCAGTCGAAATACTTCTACCAAATCGCGGGCATTCCCGAGCCCAAGATCCGCGACAGGCCCGCCTCGGAGAGCGGTCAGATGCTGTACGACAAGACCCGACACATCCAGGACCTCCTGCTCGCGTGCTACTACGGCTACTACGGACCCGGTCTGTGGTACTCGCTGCTGAGCCAGGGATTCCCCGGCGAAGGTGATAAGGAGACGTACCTGGCGGCCGCGATGGTCATGAACGCGACTTTCTACCAACCGCGCCAGTTACCCGGGATGTTACCTGACGAGGGTCGTGACGATTTCGCCATTCAGCAGGTCGATCCGCAGGAAGACTACGCGGCGTGGCTGGACGGCGAGGCGTGGCAGGATTTGCAGCTGCCGCATGCTTTTATTCACCATCATCATCCGAAGCTTAATGCTCTGGCTATCATGGAGAGTGATTACGATTGGATCAAGGAGTCGCATGCTCGCATGTGGGGAAATACGCAGAAGGATCTGTATGGTCTGGATCTCGAGTTCGAGGTCTGGAAGGCCATCAATTACACGGCGTGTGATTTGGGCGATATGATCCGCGCTTGGGAGGGAAAGAGTCCGACGTGTCAGTTTGTCCAGGAGCATATGAGGCAGGTGTTTAAGACGCCTTATTGATGCCTTGCCCCCATTTTAACTATGAAGTTTTGGGTTGAATACATGACAGTCTGGAAATTTGATTTTGAACGAGAGCGACACTCTCAAGAGACCCTTCGCACGGACTTGAGCTTCACACTAGAATTTGGATATCAAGAGATATGCCATTTGCAGCATTTGGGATAGATGGGGTCAAAAACTTTTGGGAGTCTCGGGGGGGATATCATTAGAGTTGAATGAAGCGATGGATGGACGGAATCAAAGTACGATTTTCATTGAGCAACTCCTTGCCATTGATGTAGTTCAGCTGTTCGGAGAAATCTGAGCAAGCAGAAAGTCTTGAGAGGCATAAATAAATATATCACACTTTCCGCTACTCGGACGTCAATTCTGGCGGTGAGTTTGGATTCCGGCTCAGATATCTGGGTTGTCCACATCGTCACGTTCAAGCGTATGCCGTGACATATCTTCCTGAGCCAGTGGGCGAAACAGTCTCTCTGATGCTCCGCTGGTAGGTGCCTGCGCCAACGCGTGTTGGTGGTGTTGAAGTTGCCGGCTCACGCTCTTAATAACTTTATATCTGCTGGAATGGAGTCGAGGTAAGCTTGAGACTCAACATATGTGAAAGCGCAATGGGGTTGGAACCTGCCAGGGGAGTATCATGTTTGAGTCTAGGACTCCTATTCTGTTTTTCAGTCAGTGAGCCACAAGGATCGCGTCTCTCACTTGGTGTCCCTTGCAGCTTTCGTACAGTCCAGCACTTATTCGAGCCCCGCGCCCGCCCACGGCTTTCGTCTTGTGTTTCTTGAGACAACCTCAACATTCATTTTTCTTGATCAGGGGTAAGCACGTCCTGGTGAAAGCGTTTCATCAAGCGGTGGACTATGTTCTCGCGATTTGGAGTTGCAGCCTTCGTCATTGCGGCCTCGACCATCTTTTTTCTCTTCAAGTCTCGTCTCAGCCCACATTTCTCGAATCTCAATATGTCGTTGCTCATATTCGACGGCAGCGCGCTTCCGAAAGAGCTCTGGGGTAATACTAGTGAGCCACCGAGCCTCCTCGAAGACGCTGGGCCGCCGACTGCCTTGGTCGAAACCTACGAGCCATACCACACGCCTAGACAGGCAAAATTGCGGACGTCATGAACTCGACTTTCGGAACTCCCAATGTCTTCGTGATCTCGGAATCCAATTGGAGCGACGGTAGGGGTGCAGTTTGCCTGAAGCTGGATATCAAGGTGTGGACAATAGGGCTAACTGTGGTAGACGTCGTGGAGGACCAACAAACGGTCGACGGTCGAAGAACCGCATCGAACAGAAAGATCGAGATTCTGACCAAGCACCAGAGGCTGAGCCCCGCAGATGCATTGACTTCGGAACAACAGACTGTGACCAAGCAGGAGGCTGAAGCTCACATTGAGGAGGCTACAAGGGAGCAAAAGGTCGGTACACCAGGTAGAAGCAACTCACGACAGCGTTGAGGCTCAGCGACTGCATTCGAAGGCCTTCTAGTCCAGCTTTTCAAAGCCATTCAACCATATTGAGGTCGGGCCGCATCGTATGCTGACCAATATCTGAGAAATGATGCACGTTTCGTGGCGCACGTTGCCTGTCGATCCCCAGGGGGCAGCCTCATTCCCCAGAGGGAAGCTGTACCTACATACGTACAGTGTGAAAGTAGAAGGTGCCACAGCCGGGGCAAGGAAATGGTGCATTTGGCTGTTTCGGTGTTTCAATGTTTTCTGTCGGCGAGCCATAATTCGTCCGCTCGTTGTGGTGCCAGTATGTTTTTGTCTGCCAGAATCTCAAGTAAATTGCTGTTTGGTCTAGCAGGTATCCAGTGTGCTAGTGCACTGGCTGCTTTCGGTATGTGCACTACCTAGTAGGTACCTTCTTCAGCCCTTTTGGCTGGCATTCCTGAAACACCTGGCTCAATAGTTGTTAATTGTTCAGGTCCATGGTGGACTTGGTAATAATTACGGGTCACATCTGTATTCTCTCTGGAGGTCCCTCACCCATTTGACAGCGGCTCCATCATGGGGGCCAAGTATACCAAATGAGGAATCAGCCTCGTGGTCGAACTACGACCCGAGTATATTCAGCCAGACTCCTAGCGACATTCCGTGTGAGGTGCCAAATGACAGACTCCATCCTTGGATCTTCTCATGCTTACCAATGACAATGGGTAAATGACCTCAGAAAGTACCCCGGACACTATGAGTTGTCAACGGGCCAAGCACATAGCCCTGGTCCGGGTGTACTACCCCTGAGCGACCTCGCTGTATGTCAATGAATTTGCAGATTGAGGGAGACATATATATTCCTTGTGGGATGGCTTGGACAAGAATGCTGACTCTGAATCATCACTGACCATCTTTCTGGACTCTCTTTTTGCATATTCAACCTTTCTCACTTCGACACATCTGACACCATGAAGCAATTCTCTATTTTCATTGTCCCTGCTCTGTCTGCGCTGGTTGCAGCCCAGTCAGCTCCCAATTTCCCGGTCGTGGTCGAAACGAACCTTCGTGTCGACTTTCTCGACAGCTCGACAAGTGTCACAGCAGGCACTCTCCTGCCACGAGACGGTAGGCACAGAGTGTTCCTGGATGTCAGGATTATCGCTAATAAATACGCAGATGTATTGACAGGGCCCACGGTCTATGGACCAGCAAATGCAACGGAGGAAGCAACATACATTCTCTTCATGGTGGACGAGGACGTCAACACAGGAAACGGACCTCGAGTGCAGCTCCTGCACTTGTTCCAACCCAACCTCGTAGGCATCAACCACGAATTATCCGTCGTGCCCACTGCTCAGAACGCCACTACTGCAGTGGGCGCTGAGTACGTGACACCAAGTCCTCCCGGTGGCGATGGTCCTCACAGGTACACCCTGCTGCTCTACCCCCAACCCAAAGGCTTCACGGTGCCGCAGGCGTACGCTTCTTTCAGCCCACCTGCAGACGTCAATGCGAGATATCCATTCAATATGTCAGGATTCGCTGCTGAGGCTGGTTTGGGACAACCGATTGCTGCCAACTGGTTCAGAGTGGTCAATGACACTACCACCGACACAGGCTCGTCAACGACGGACACTGCTTCAGCAACATCCACGGCATCAGGCGCGACTGAGACTCCTACCGGTGGTGCCGCTTCGACTACTGCCGGTACATCAACCACTGCTTCAGGCACAGGGTCAGCTGCAACTGCGTCTGCCACTGGAGCTGCAGGTCACATTTCCAGCAGCATGAAAGAGTTGGTTGCCGGCCTTGCTATGGGTGTCGCTGGTGCATGGCTGTGGATGGTGTAGTCTACACTGAGGCAATTGCGTGGAGAAGAAATCTGAGGGTGCTTTTGTCAACATTACATTTCGAGTCAAGAAAAAAGCCTTGGTGTTGTGGGAAAGGAGACATAACTGCAGTATCAAGCTGGGAGTGTTTCGATTTGTTTTCGCCAAGTAGAAGTAGGAGTTCTGGTATTAATAAATCACTTTTCTAGTACGCGCTTTTACACCATGGAAATCTAATCCCGAAATACTGGTACTAGAGAAAGGAATACGAAGAGAATGAAGACTGCGAAAACTACACGGGCACGCAGCTAACCCTGCCCTTCTAGGCACACAGACCAGCGCCTAAGCATGCCAGGCAATAACTGCGCCTTGGCCCTCGCCCGGTTAAACGTTGCTCCAGGATTTTCGCCTGTGGCACCCGGAAGGCAAGCCGCACAAGCCTGGCACCTGCCTGGAAGTGCCTCGGCATCACCAAGACTGCGAACTGCTTATCAACTTTGCGTAACGAGTCGCAACGGGAGCAAGGCTGCCTCCCACTTCCTTCACTCGGCCGCAAGACTGAAATCCCGACAATTGTCCTTCTGTCATCTCCCCAGATATATTCTGAGATTGAAATGCTTCTCAGGACGCCGCTTCTATTCTCTCGGTGACCACCGACACCACCATCATCCTCCCCACCATGGCCGACGCATATTGCGGGCCGTCGAACCCGCTACAGAACCTGCAAAAACACACCCAAGTCGATCGGACGCTTCAACAGGATCGCCTTGTTGGTAACAGGCAGTCGCCCGCTCAGGTGAGTTATGCATTGGCTACTGACTCCTTCTCTGTCTCTCAGTCTAACCTTACTCTCTCAGGGTTTCCGCACAGTTGACCCAAGAGCTGGTTCACTCGATGCCGACTTTCATGCCTTTGAGAACTCGACACCGAACCCATTTCAATTTCAACAGCCCGACCTATTCCACCCTCAGAATCAGTTGCCTTCCGCGCCTGGAGGATGGGCTGCCGATTTCCAGAGACTATCAATCTCCCAGTCACCTGTCCCCGCCGGGCAGTTTCGCACGGAGGCGCCATTGATCAGGTCAGCACCTCTCGGTGGATGGCAAAATGAATTTATGCGCCAGAGGTCGGCGGCGAGTACACCTATCGCACAGGGGAAGCATGCAATACGAGAGAGCCCACAGATGAACACATATCAACCACAAATGATGAACTATGGAAACCAAACGTTCCAATACCAACCCGGCGGCTATCCGCAAGAGCAACAATTCCAGCAGCAGCCCACGTCGATGAACATGGACCAGCATCACGAAATGTCAAACGTGGATTTTGAAGCCGCCTTTGCAGACGCCTTGACGCATGCACAAGAAATGGATCAACACCGAGCCTCCCAGCTCGAGTCACAGGCGCAATCGGACCAAATCGATTCACAACAGATAGCCCAGCCGGAAAACATCAAAATCGGTAGCGACGCACTACCCTACGTCGAGCGTCAAGACCGAACCCTCGACCAAGACACACGCGACGCCGACGAATTAGCCCGAACGGCCGGCGAACTCTTGAACAGCGTATCGCACGAAACGAACGAAAAGTTCCAGAACAGCCAGTTCCTCCAGCTGATGCGGCAGATCCGAGACCGCGAAGTCGAAGTTCAAAACAACGACCTCCAACACACGGGGACGACATCGAAATCAGCGTTAGGAACTTCACAATATGACCCAACACTCCAACAGCAGGAACAGCCACAACTCCAACAACATCAACAATCCACCGACACGAACCACTTCGCCTTCCCGGACATGGACGCCGTCTACGCGCCCACAAACAGCGACTCCGACATGCTCGAATCGCAACTCCCTGCCCGCCGCTCGCCCTACACGACCTACGGCTTCGACGATGACCAATTCGGGCCCCAGACTCAGATGCAGGCCCTCCACCCCGGCGGGAAATTCTACCCGGACCAATCCCCACGCCTACAACGTGCAGCTATGGCCGAGCAGCAGGCGGCTCCAGAGGTCGAAATGAGCGGCGCGGTACCTCCCGTCTCGGGTGGAAGTAACACGGTCGAAGATGGCGCGAGATTGGAGAAACGCATCTCGGCGAGTGATTTCGACTATGTCGATGAGAGTGCGGGTCTGGCGAGACGGTTTGTGAGGTATGTGGATGAACCGCAGAGTTTTTAGAGATTCGGTGATGGAGGGAGGGGAGAGGATGGGCTTCTGATGGGCAACATTATGCCGTTGTGATGCGGCGCGATGCTAGTTGTATGGATTCAATGAGCGAGCGTGGGTTTGAATATGGAATTAGCGGTAGAAGTATTTTGTATCTATGTAGTGGTACTAGTAGCAGAGAAGGGGAGAGAAGAAAGACGTGCATTGCAAATGCACAATCTGGTCCGTTGCATACTACTGTATACCTACGGTGTGCTCCTGAAGTTCAAGAATGTTTGTGAGAACGTGAAGCTGAAGTAAGGTCGTGTGACAAAGTACCTAGGTACGTGACGCTGCCTCGATGGAGGCCTGTTGCCCGAGCTCGACAAACAGAGGCTTGTATGTGTGCAGCATTCGTAACAAAATGGTACAACGCCAGCCAGCCAATCTTCATAGGTAAGTCAAGAAGTCAGCCAGCCCGAAGCCCTTGCATTGCACTGTCGCCCCGTCAGTCAGTCAGTCATTCGCAGCTCCTAAGTCCGTTGACTCATATGTAGCACATATACACGTACTACTGCACTGTACTGTACTGACCATAAAAATAGGGGAACATTATGGGTTGCTAAAGGCATGGCAAGGCAGGGCATGGCAAGGCAAAAGGATCGATCAAGGCGAATTCCGAAGCACACTGCTAGAAACTATTTCCATCCAACCCCCAACCCCCTTTTAATACATACCTAGGTACATACCATAGTATCATCGCAGCATCGTCCCAACGCAAGCACAAAGGTAAAGACACCAATCCCCCCTTCCCATCACTCACGAGAAACCCAAAACCCCCAACCCCTCAAACTCCTTCTCCGACAGCTCAGCTGCGTTATAAACGACATGGGCATGGACCTCACCCAACAACTCCGCCGCGAGATCGAGCCACTTCAGGGCCTCACTCGCCGTCTTCGCGCCATTACTAGCGAGGACTTTGGCCTTGAAGTAGTACGTCTTCGCCAGCTCCTCCTTGAAATACGGCTTGTCGCGGTATATCCGGATGGACTGGTCGAGGAGTTCCAGCGCTTGTTTGTTCTCTTTCTCCTTCTCCTCACCACTACCACCACCACCTGCCCTCGCAACATGGTGTTCCGCGACCTTCCGACACGCATGCGCTGTGAAGATGTGGCTGTCACCTATGGTATCGACGAAGTGGCGCAGGGCGCGGACACTCCAGTCGAATGATTCATCCATGCGGCCGTGGCTAGCCGCGACATGTGACAGTGTAAAGTAGATGTTTCCGGGCCGGTAGGACGATTTGTCGTTCTTGCCAACGGCGGCCTCTCGCGCCTCCAGAGCGTCGAGAAGCAGCTTCTCACAGTCGTCGATTCGTCCTTGATGGAAAGCTGCTAGTGCTTGGTGGTACATGGGGCTGAAATTGTCGGCGGGTTTGAATCCCGGCAGACGCGAGCGGATGTCTTTGGCTTGGGTGAGGTACGGGATTGCTTTGGAGTAGATCTGGCACATGCCTAGTGCAACACCCATTGCGTAGTGCCCGTAAGAAAACTCGGTGGTTTCCTGGCCGGTAAGATCGCGTTGAAGACGTTGATAGTGCAGATACTTCTCCGCGAACGGCAAGGCGGCCTCGCCGTTGTTTTTCCACTGTTGCATCGCAAATCTGGCGGCGTTGATGATGGATAACTGTTCGTATTTTTCCGTCTCGAAGGCTAAGCAGATGGCTTCCGCTTGCTTTAGTAGTGGTTCGGGCTCAAGAAAATTACTTCGTTCGAACTGGTACCTAGAGAAGATAACAGATTTAGTGGGATCTTCGGCTTCCAAGGGAGAGATGATATTTACCAAGCAGCCTCGATGAGTAGATCGGCGAACTTCTCGAAAGGTCTCAGTGAGCCTAAGATCTGGCGAACAATAGGAAACTTCTTATACAGGCGGTAGACGTGCGGATAGAGCTTGGAACTCTGTGCCCATCTATCGACATTATGTTGCGCCCCAGCTTTAGCTCCCATCCTCCAGAATGGCCACACCGAGCACACCAGATCCACCGCAAGATCAAACATCTCGACGAATCTGCCCTCACCTTGTAGCCTAGTCCGGACAACATCGGTGACTAGTCTGTGGAGTGACAACTGTGAGAGGTTGATCTCCCTTTGAACAATAGAGGTCTGAAGCAGAGGAGTCAACGACTCGTGATACTCTCGTGGAGTGCGAGGATAGTCTCGAACGTCACATTGTTCCATGGCTGTTTTAAGAATCTCTTCAGGAATTCCATCCGGGTCGAGCATGGAGACGACTGAAAGCAAGGTGAAGGGTCCAGCACCAAGATTTCCGAGCATCCAAACAGAAGCAAGATTGTGCTCATAACCTCTCCTGTTGCCTAAACGAAGAGACTGAAACTCTGGTCTTTCTGTCTCGTCCTCGTATAGTTCGACAAACTCTGTGAGAGACACCTGTCTCATGCGGATAACGCTCGTGATTTGCTTGATTGCCAAGGGTAGACCATCAAGCCGCTCAGCAATCTGATCTGCAGCCTTCAGCGTTATAGCGTCATTCGGGTTACTCTGGGTGAGTTGCATGATCCATCGGGCGGCATCTGGGGTTGGAAGCGTGCTCAAATCAGCGCCATTATCTCCAAAGAAGAAGCCTGTCTTCGCCATGGGATTGCGACTAGTGACAAGAACAGATCCTTTGCCGTCAGTTGGCCAATAATCCGAAAGTACATCGGGATCATCAGCATTGTCAAAAATGATGAGCCACTTGGCCAGCTCTCGAGAAGAAGACCCTGCCTCAGTTTCACCGCCGTAACTTCGCGCTGGAGTTTTCCAAGGATCTGCCAGCCATAGTTTCAGAAGCTCACGACTATCCTGAGGGTCCATCTTCAGTGATGTTTGAATGCCCAATCTAACAGCGGCTTGGTGGAACTCGTCAGCTAACGTGTTTCTTTGGTCAGCGTGAAAGATGAAAATCGCATCGAATGCCTTTATCTGAGAGAATGCGAATTCGACCGCAATCTCAGTCTTGCCCAACCCACCCATACCGCAGAGCACGAAGGTTCTCAGACTTTCTTGAAAATCGTCTCCGCTGGAAGTAGAGTTTGGAAGCAGTGCTTCCTCAACCAAATTCAAGATAGCAGAGCGGGAGAAAAAGTCGCGATTGCGCGAATGTGGACGTGTGAAGTGGCATGGTAACTTGATACGACGGGCCTCAATACTGACGTCGGACAGCTGTTCGGCGATGTCTGATCCAGAGCCAGGGATACCAGACCTGCGATCAGAGCTCGGAGTCCTGCTTGGTGTTAATATTACCGCATCAGTGCTTGACGACTGTTGTCGAGGGGGAATGCTAGGTAAAGCAGCCTCCACCACTGAAGGCACTGGTGTTGGAGTCTTCATCGATGGGATCCTGATTGGCTGCATAGGCACTCGTTCAAGGGCCGCCAGCATGCGACCTCGAGCCTCCTTCTGACAGCTGATCAAATACCGAATTATGTCCAGTCGAGCATTGCTCTCTGTATTCGGATTCAAAAGGTGCGACAGCGGACCGTCGAAACCCACCTGTTCTTCTTTGGCAGCGCGAACAGAAGCAAAACCCTTGTCGACAACAGTCGCCGTCTTTCGACTTGCAAATCGACCAGTTGTAATCCGGCTCTCTTCCGTCTCATATGCGGAAAGCACGGGAACTTGGAGCGCAAGCTCCTCGAATCGGTCAATACATAGATTGTATGTCCTCATCTCATCCGCAGTGGTGGCCTTTTGACTTGCGGCTCTTGAATAGGCCCTGAGTAGGGTGGTAAGTCTCGAAGGCGTTTCTTCTTCCTTTGCGCATCGGTGGGGTGTTGCTAGGAAAATGATGCCAGCGATCTGGGTCAAAAGGTGTCTGTAGCGGTAAAGACGACGGCGCGCTTCCCAGAACATCTGCTTGATCACCAGGCCTCCAAGCCCTTCTCCAATGAAGACTATGGGCCTTGTGTCGTCCTTGTTGTCTTCTAGAAACTTTCGAACGCTCTCCAGTAGATCGAAATTGGCGTCCAAAAGAGAGCCCCATTTAAATCCATCGTCGATACGCACCACGTATTCATAGAGTAGGACATGGCAATCAAGTGCATCCAATTCAGGTGTCGGTCGGAAAAACTCTTGTACATCACACTGATAGTATGAAGCCTGGCTACTGACAGGTGACCCGACATAAACGACAAGCAAAGATGGCGCACCTGAGACGGCATGGCGGTGCAGAACCTTGAGCGCTGACATTGTCCTGCTTGAAGCGCATCTCAAAGATTCGTACGATCACTTGAGGGCCGATTCTCAATCGTTGTTGTTTGCGATCTTTGATCAAAGGGTGCAGTAAGGATCAGGTTGACGATAGTCTGGACTGATGAATCGCTCGGTGCCAAGTCGGGAAGACTCGCAGAGCTGTGACCAGTTACCACTGTTTCTGGTGCTAGAAGAGGACGTGCATTAACCGGTGAGACCTGACTGTGGTATAGGTGATTGTGACTGGTTGAGCTTGCAGGCGAGCGGGTGAACAAAACAATTAGTATGATGCTCTCGAGAGGTTGGAATGCCAACGCCCATTTGTATAAATTGAGTCTCGAATTTTACCCTGACTCTATCTTGATTGTATGTATCAGTGTTAGCAGCGTGTTCCGACGGTTTCAATACAGAAACATGCGTATTGGCTCCAGAATTAGCCAGGAGAAGATTTTGGCCTTGTGGCTCGAACCTTGCCACTCAGTTCGTGACCGGCTCGCAGGCAAATGGAAGGACAACACTGCCGCCACAATGAATGTCATTTGCTTTGCTGCTGCTCTTGTCCATTCGACAATGGCTTAGGGGGAGCAGTCCATTCAGCCATCACACCATACTCGGATCTAGTCTAATACGCCGACGCTGCAGCCATATCTTTCGACCAGCCCTCGCACATTGCTGGCCGATTTTGGCCCACACACTGAACAAAAACATCATGGTGATAACAAACACCGGGACAGCAACAGCGAAGAACAGCCAGATGCTCTGAGACCCGCTGTTGAATTGTGAAAAATTCATACCGAAAATAGCCGCCACTGTCGAAACGGGAACAAAAACAAAAGCCAGCGAAGTAAACCTCGAGAGGGTCTGAGACAGTTCAATCCCTCGACGTGCCTCTGCAATAGCGGCGACATTCATCGCTAGAGTCATGGCGCCCTCGGTCCTAGTAAGAAGGTCTCTGGTGCGCGCAGACAAGTGAGTAAAGTCTTGATACACTGCTCGTTTGAGCGTTTCAGCCTCGCGCTGTAAGCGGGAATCTGAAGACCGCGGCCAGCTTGACACAGCCCCGAAGTCCTGAGAAGGGGTCGCAGCTGTAGGAGAGTGAAGGTGACTAGATGTGAAGCCTAATATGCTATCGAGATTACTGATTCTCTTCACCAAGATCAACTTGCAGTGCGCAAGATGTTCTTGGGCTCTGCTCACCTTGGCGCCGTCCTGAGTCCATTGCAACTGAGCAGCTTCAACAGAATCTCGATTGAGTCCAAGTTCAATGATATCGAGCACTCGGGCTTCAGCAGCAGCGCATATTGAAAAAATCTCAGTCAGTGTGTAGAAAGGATCCTGGGCCATAATTTGAGGCCGCAAAAATCTACCATAGCGACGGTGGATGGATGACGCCGTCTGAAGCTTCGATAGAGCTCCAGTCTTATTATCGATGGAATCTTCGGAAGCGGTGTCAGGTTCATCGTGCCATAGGTCCGGTTTGAGGGCAAACGAGCGCTTCCCCTGAGCAGACAGGTGGAGCTGCCATGGTCTTCCCAGATTCGGCCAGTCAGAAGAGCCGAAATGCCCCGAGTCAGAAAGTATTATCACTGCACCTTATTAGTAAATGGGGTTGAATTGAGGATGGCGGCACTCACCAAGCCATCGATCTGGCGATACACGAAGTCGAGAGAAATATACCGTCACGATTTGTTCAATGTTTAGATTTTCTTCGTCGTGTATGGTGATCCCCCGAAGTACGGCTTCGCCGGGACAAGGAGGCGAAGCAGCAATTTGGTGCAAATACCTCCGAGTAACTTCTTGTGCTTGGTAGCGAAGGTCAGACAGGGCGACTGGGTGACTCCGGTCCACAGGACCAGTGAAGGAGCCTGGAGTAGATATTCGAAATTGGAAAATACTGCTAGTCGACGAGGGAAGGTCTGAAACTCCATCGATATGATCCACGTCATTTGAGGCACGCAGCCCTTTTACATGGCGAAGAAAGAACTCGGGGTCAACATCATACAAAGCGCCGATGTAAGAGAGCCATGCAGCCGACGGGTAGCCCTGCAAGATGAGGAGCTCTCCTGTGCGTGAATTGGGAACAGATCTAGCTATCCTTTCCAAGTCTTTTGGATGTAGTAAATGGGTAGGTTCTGCGCGAGAGTCCGCAGTCAGGGCATAGTGGGTAACATGGCTTCGTGTTCTGCTGTCATCACAAGTGATGCTTTTTTCGACGAGGTCTTTAGGCTTTGCTATGATGGACGTAGCCTGTGGAGTTTGTAAGAATTGCGAAAGACTTTCGAATCTATGCCCAGGATAAAGCGATGACTCGTTGGCGACTTGAGCATACTCGCTGATGGTGTGGATATAGGATTCTGGAGTGTGGAAGTCAGTCGGGTCAGTTTGGACGCGCCGCAATTCGAAGTCCGGAGACGCTTCGGCCATTGCGCCAGTATTTTTACTGCACCAAAGTCAATAATTTGGCACGTTCACATTGATACTCAGCAGGCAGAAACAGATGGCCTGGGCAAAGACGACTTGACAAGGCTGAAGAAATTGTTGCAAGACAAGGAAATACCAGGTCAATCATCTTGTATAAGTTCCAGCGCAGAGCCGCAGATGAACATGACTGAGGCTGAGCAAAGTTCCTCGCAGGACCAGGAGGACAGCGGAACAGCATCTCCAGGAGATCGAGGAAGGAGGGAAGGCAACCAAAGGCGGCCGAGGGCGCCCGTCAGTATCTAAAAGATCGCGCAAGCGGTGATGGCCCTTCAGCGACTCAGCCCTCCGAACTGATGAAGGGAACAGTTCGACGCTTATCATGCATACCCATGCATCGGTAACAGGGGCACGCAGGGGTTCAGCGCCTTGGTGCTGCGGGGGACGATCTGATCTGCACTGCAGCGAGGCTCTGCGCCCCATCATCTGGGCGTTTGTTGTGTAGAAGGATGTACAGTTTCCCGATACGTGGCAGTAGCAAAGGAAAGAGAAGAGAAACAAAAAGAGAATTGCACAGTTGCACACAGGCAGAACTACGAGTGCCAAGCCTGGCTCCAGGGAAGCAGGGAAGGCGCCGTTGACAGTCAAACGCATCCGCGCCTTCCATTTACTGCGACTTCCCACAAACAAATATCATAAGGCATAACCGATACGGTGTGCGATCAAGGTCTCATCCACTTTGTGTTACATGTGTCCTTATGCGTTATTTTTTTTGAGAGCTCGTTGTTCTCGCCCCAGGTTTCTCTATCCCTGCAAATCATTGCTAATGCCACCAATCGTCACGGACTTGATGGTCGTATACTCATCAATCCCGTACTTACTACCCTCTCGCCCAAAGCCGCTCTCCTTGACACCTCCAAATGGCGTAGCCGTATCACTGATCAAGCCGGTATTCACGCCGACCATGCCGACCTCGAGCGCCTCGGCGACCCTGTATATCCGCCCGACGTCCTTGGAGTAGAAGTATCCGGCCAGACCCACATCCGCGTCGTTTGCCAGCGCCACGACTTCTTTCTCCGTCTTGAATGGGAATAAGCCCGCCACGGGGCCGAAGGTCTCTTCCTTGGCGAGTGCCATCTCGTTGGTCGCGTGCGTGATGACCGTGGGCGCATAATAATTCGAGCCCAGGTCGGTCAATTTCTTGCCTCCAACCACGACTTTGCCGCCTTTGCTCTCGGCGTCGCGCACGTGCGATTCGACTTTTCCGATCGCACGATCGTGGATGACTGGCCCGTGCGTCACGCCGTCGTCGAAGCCGTAGCCGACCTTGAAGCTGTTGACCTTCTCGGCGAATTTCTCTGCGAAGGCGTCGTAGATACCCTCTTGCACATAGATCCGGTTGGCGCACACGCACGTCTGGCCTGAACTGCGGAATTTACATGCGATGGCTCCCGCTACGGCGGCGTCGAGGTCCGGAACGTCGTCGAAGACGATGAACGGTGCGTTGCCGCCGAGTTCGAAGGACAGTTTCTTGATTGTGCTGCTGGATTGCTTCATGAGTAGTTTCCCTACGTTGGTGCTGCCCGTGAACGAGACTTTCTTAACGCGAGGATCGGAGGTCAGGACGGAACCGACCTCGGCGGTATTCTTGAGTGCAGTGACGATGTTGATCACACCGGGCGGGAAACCTGCTCGGCGAGAGAGCTCGGCAAGAGCATTAGCTGTGAGGGGTGTCTCTCCAGGAGATTTGGCCACGACCGTGCAGCCTGCAGCTATGGCTGGGCCGATTTTCCTCGTGATCATGGCGGCAGGAAAGTTCCACGGTGTGATTAGACCACATACGCCGACGGGTTGTTTGAATGTCATGACTCTGTTCCCCGGTACCGAGGCGGCAATGGTGTCGCCGTAGACGCGAGGGGCTTCCTCACTGAACCATTGGAAGAAGTTCGCCGCGTATGCGACCTCTCCCTTCGCGTCGTTGAAGGGTTTTCCATTCTCCCAGGTTATTAGTGTTGCGAGATCATCGGCGTTCTCCACCATGAGGTTATACCATTTCCGCAGTAACGTAGCTCTCTCACGAGGTAGGGTCTTTCTGAATGAGCTAAAGGCTTCGGTTGCGGCGGCAATTGCCTTCTTGGTGTCATCCTCGTTGAACTCGGGACATGAAGCTATCTTCTTTCCTGTGCCAGGGTCGTGAATGTCAAAGGTCTGTGAAGAGGCGGCATCGACAAATTTGCCGTTGACGAAGGACTGTTGGATGAGAAGTGAGGGGTCTTTGAGCTTGGGTGCGGACGACATGTTGGCGGTTGAGAGTATTCTGTATAAGGGGAGAGCAGAGCGGCAGAGGTGTGAAGGAAGGCGAGGGCGAGGGGAGGAGAGTAGGGTGCGTATATATGTCGAGGCCATTGTGTGCCTTGGGGGAGTGTTGATGTAGGCTGCGGGTTACCCTTCTCGCCTTCGTGTTTGTAAGTTTCC
The DNA here is from genome assembly GCA_030068005.1 of Cladophialophora exuberans. Lineage (NCBI taxonomy): Eukaryota > Fungi > Ascomycota > Eurotiomycetes > Chaetothyriales > Herpotrichiellaceae > Cladophialophora > Cladophialophora exuberans. The sequence goes on from JANSVK010000045.1 coordinate 46,335, forward strand.
TCGCTTGGGGAACGTTGGAGGAGTGGCCAATGGACAATCACATCATATTGAAGTTAAGACCTTTTTACCCACTTGGGGCAGTAGTTCCAGAGAGACTGAGTGGCTCAGGTTTACGAGCTTGTAGCATGGAAAGTGATTCACTGACAAAATGTGAAGCTCCAACTCGAAAAATGCGGAGGTTTCCGTGATGTCATGCAGTGAGCGTCGGAGTCGATGCCGAAAAGTGGCTTGAAGGGCGCGGGACAAGCGACGGTCGACGGGTGAAACGGCGACTACCCAGTGTGCCAGACACGGATCACGATATTTCTTCGGAGACAGCTAGACGCGTCGTCCTCCATTTTGTCTGGTTACAAATCGCTTTGCTCTGTCATCCACCCTGTTACTATGGCAGAGTCAAGCCGGATCAAGCGAGTCAAGCGAGACCATTCCCCAGAAATTCATACAAAATCTCAAGATCGGGCAATTGCGGAGGGGAAACTGGTTGAAACCGTCAATTCTCTGTCAGCCCAAGACTTCTTCGACAACTATGCTCCGCCAAATTTGGAGAGTGGTTTGCTCGGATTTAACTCGAAGCCCCCTGAAGGACAGCTCTCTTGGGTCTACGGGAATCCGAAGAGTTTGCTGAGTGATGGCGATTCGCAATTGAAGCAATGCCTAGACTTGATCGAGCTCACCAGCTCCGACGACTACCAGAAGTCCGAGATGAAGTGGTCAACCTCGAAAAAGTGGAAGGAGATGAAATTACCAGACATGAAGTACATCATCATTCTCGCTCCTGAAAAGGCAGTCGCTGGGTTTGTCTCTTTCATGGTCACGTATGAAGATGGATACGAAGTCGTATACATCTACGAAATCCACTTGATCCCAGCATGGCAGGGGAATAACCTGGGCCGAAATCTGATGAATGTCGTAGAGAAGTTCGCCCACAATGTCGGAGTCGCCAAAGTCATGTTGACCGTCTTCAAATCCAACCATCGAGCTGTTGACTGGTATTCCAAACTGGGCTATCGAGAAGACCCATTCTCTCCTGGTCCTCGATTTCTGAGGAACGGCACGGTCAAGCCACCAAGCTACATCATCCTCTCGAAGCGGATGATGGAATGATCTATCGTCTATATTTGTCGCACAGTTTTACCCTTCATCTCGGGTCGTTCCATTTCCCATTCATCACGCATCACAGCAAACAAGGTGTCGCCAACCAGAATGGTCAATCCCAAACTCCAGACCAATGTAATGGCGTAAAAGAAATTGGCGTTACCAGATCCAGCGTAAATCCACAGATGGTGAAATGCAGGTCCGAGCAGTGTCGAATACAGCAATACTGACGCCGCTATGAAGGTGTATCGTGTTACTGGAACAGTCAGCATAGGTCAGAATTAGAGGCTAAAGGAACTCACAGGGAAGGACATGTTGATACATGGTAAGAAAGCCAAGATAAAGCGAGACATCGGCAATGCTTGGGTATGGTTTGAAGATGGCCAACAACCCCAGCAGACTCGTTATGACAAACAATGGTTGACTCTGAAGTCGAAGGGTCATACCGCCGACGTATCCCACCAGATGCAGCCAAAAGACGCCAATGAAGAAATCCCGGAATGAGTCGAATATCTCGATGAAGAAATACCACCACAATCCAACATTGGGGGTCAAGTCGGGCACCGTAATTTGGGCTCCATAGCAAGATGCCAGGAAATCCCAGAAACTGCTGGTCAAGACCGGGGTAGTTCCGAGCAGAGCAGCAAGACCTCCAGTGTAGGATAGAATTGAGGTCGCGAGAGATGATGAGGGGTTGTTGTGCTTATGAATCATCAGGAGAGTCGGCGGTAGGAGCAAGGCTGGATACATGGATAAGTATGTTCCAATGGCCAAACTGAACATGGCCCGAATCGCACTGCCGGATTGTGCATTGAGGACAGCTTGAATAATGGCCGCGTTGGTGAAGATACTGGTGCTCCTCCCCAGACAGGATAGGATGGTAAAAGGATTGAACAGATAAGCCGCGGCAATAAGTGATCCATCCAGTTTCTTGAACCGAGAAGTTTTGATCTGAAGGGTGTCGGCTATCGAATGTAGAGACGCGGCGTTCAGAATGTCTAGAACGACAAAGACGAGCGTTGGTGGCAGTATTTCGAAAATGACCAGTAATAGAGGCGCCTGGTGGAAGACACCTCCGTCATAAGGCGACAAGCCATGTTGGTACAGAAAAAGTCCCTCTTGCAGTCTCTTGAAGCTGGATATGGGGGTGGATATTTCCACTCGAGTGGTGAGAAAATCGGGGATGTTGGGAAACGCGACAAAGACCAGCAGTCGAAGTAATGCTGCGCCGGCATATACTGCCACCGTCTTACGGTCTAGCGACGCTGCCATTGCCGTGTCGCGTAGATGGATCTTGACTGCAGCATTGGAATTGGGCAGGATAAGTTGCGGCAGTGGTACATTCAAAGTGTGATGGTGAAAAGGAGGTTACGGCTGTTGGTTAAAATTCCAAGGTGGCCGCTTCACAAGCTTCACGTGACCATCACCGTTTATTCTGTGTTCGATTGATGCAAATTCGTTCAATGTGCTTTGCTACTCATAGTACTGAATGGGATATCTAAAGTGACCTTAAGCACCCTCCTGCCACTTCTGTGCGGTCTCGCCAACCCATTTCTCATAGTCCTCTGGCTCTTTGCCCAAAAACTCAACTTGTGCCCGGTAGTCTTCTTCGCTCATCCCAAACCCAACCTCCTCAAAGATTTCATACATCAATCTCATATCTCTACCCCATCCAGGATTCATGATTTTACTGATATGAGCCTCGAGCTCGCTCATACTCTGTTCATCGTTTCCCATCACCTTAACCTCCTTTCCTAACTTCTCACTCCACACTCTCCCAGTGTCCTCAGCCGTATACGTCCTGAGACTTCCGATCATGATCTTCTTTCCATGGCTTCCTTTTGGATCGACCAGCGCTTTGGTCACAGCCAGAGCGATATCAGCAGGATGCACCCTGCTCACGCCTTTGCTGCCGATGGGTTCATCGAAAAACCCACGCTCGAGGATACTCTTCTTCGACCGGAGGTCATTGATGAAGAACAGAGTTGGGCCAATTATCGTCCAAGTCAGCCCACCATCTTCGGGAGCCGCTAGACCATACCGCAACTTCGCTTCGAGTATGAATTTGACAACCACGTGTCCTGCGCTGGCATTTTTCATGATGCCATTCTCAATTGCCTGTAGGGAGAAGTCTCCACAGGCAGACAGGTAAACCAGATGCTTGACGCATGTTGCTCGTTTGAGGGCGTCCAGCATGTTGAGAGTAACCATGAGTTCAGACTCTGAGGTGAGACAGAGAAAGACGGCGGTAACCGAGTTCTCCACGCAGATTCGTTCCACAAAGTTTGCATCACTGATGGAACCTTCGACGACTCGGACACGATTCATGTCACAAGAGGTCGGGAGTTGGGATGAGAGACGAGCAGCATCTCTGGTGGGGAGGACGAGGGTCGGTGTAGAAGGGTGTTCAAGGAGAAGAGGAAGAAGCTCTTGTCCAATGTGCCCGGAGGCGGCAGTGATGAGGAAAGTTGGTGTCGACGATGACATCTCTTGCGGAATACGCGCGAAATTGAACGTGTGATGAGGACCAACTTGCCTGAGAGATACGCTGCCGCCTATTTATGTAAAATCACTTACCATCTTGATGATAAATGTGTCGTACGTCGAAGCTCTTCGTTAAAGAAGAGCTCGAATTGTGTTGTCATAGTATAGCAGGGAGTAGGGACTTCGGGGCCGAAGGGATGTCCGGAATCACTCGTGAGGTTGTGAGATGTTTTGAATAATGGTCCGTTTGTAAAAGGACGAGATGGACGAAATAAGCCCGAGTTGCGAAGGTGAGCGCGAAACGTACGTAAAGCCACGTGACTCTGCGCTCATGAGTCAGAGAAGATGAGCTGCCACCACTCACACGAGTCAAGCCACTTTTCTCCGCACCGACTTTTTTTTCTCTCCAGCGACTCGGACAAGAAGGGTAGAACTTGATCTTTGATCTTTGCAACTGCGCCAGTTTACTATTAGACAACTCTACCATGGCCAAACAGAAGAAAAAGGGCCAGTCCGGCCAGGCCAAAAATTACATTACCAGAACACAGGCTGTGCGCAAACTCCAGATCTCTCTACCCGATTTTCGACGGCTGTGTATTTTCAAAGGAATCTTTCCTCGAGAGCCCAGAAATATCAAGAAAGCGAGCAAATCTGCCACACACTCCACTACCTTCTACTACACCAAAGACATCCAGTATCTCCTCCACGAACCGCTACTGGGAAAACTCCGAGACCAGAAATCCCTTGAAAAGAAGATCGCAAGATCCTTGGGACGGAATGAGGTTCAAGACGCGGTCCGGCTGGAGAAATATGGCATGCCCAAGATCAAATTGGACCATATTGTGCGAGAGCGATATCCCACCTTTGTTGATGCTTTGCGTGACCTCGACGACGCTCTTTCTTTACTGTTCCTCTTCGCCAATCTCCCTTCCACCACCGAGGTCCCGGCTAAAGTCATCTCTCGCTGCCAACGCCTGTGCCACGAATTCGAACACTACCTAATAGCCACAAACTCCCTCCGAAAGTCCTTTTTGTCCATCAAGGGTATCTACTATCAAGCAACCATCCAGGGTCAGGATATCATGTGGCTGGTACCTTACAAGTTTGTCCAGCGGGTCACGCAAGATGTGGACTACAGAATAATGGGCACATTTGTCGAGTTCTACTGTACATTACTCGGCTTCATCAATTACAGACTATACACCTCCATCGGACTTGTGTACCCGCCGAAATTTGATGCGGCCAGCGACGAGCGAGGCGCCGAGCTGGGAGCATTCACGCTGGAAGGTCGAAAAATAGCCGGATCTATCGATCAGGCAGAGGAGGGCAAGAAGATCACCAATGGTCATGCCCAAAACGAAAATTCCGACGCCGTTCAGGCCCAAATCGACAAAATTGCTCAAGAAGCTGAAGGGGACGAGAATACCGACCGAGACGATCAGCCTGAAGATCAAGCAGAAACCGACGCCATCGACACATTTACTCCCGCCGCACCAGAAGGTGACATTCTACCACAGCCCGACCTTACCTCTAGCGAAGCCGCAAAACTGTTTTCAAATTTTACATTTTTCATTTCTCGTGAAGCACCCCGCCATTCCATCGAGTTCCTTCTTCGAGCATTCGGCTGCAAGCGAGTAGGATGGGACAAGGTCCTCGGCGACGGCGCCTTTACACAGGACGAGACGGATCCAAGAATCACTCACCAGATTGTTGATCGGCCTGCGCCTGCTCAGCCGCTCCCTAGTATGCAAGGACAAGAAAACACCACAGATCAAGCACTGCAAGCAGTCAAGCCCGGCTTCATCATGCCTGGAAGGGTCTACGTTCAGCCGCAGTGGATTTGGGACTGCGTGAACGAGGGGAAATTGCTCCCGACCAACATTTATGCGCCAGGGGAAACCCTGCCACCTCATTTGAGTCCTTGGGTTAAGCCCACGAGCGGCCAATATGATCCAAGGGCGACATTGGAAGAACAAGAGGCAGAGGGAGAGGCAGATATGGCTGCCGTAGCGGAAGATGAGGAGGAGGTAGCTCAAATTGAAGACGGGGAGGAAGATCAGGAAATGGAAAGCGAAGAAGAGGAGGGTGACGGAGATGAAGGTGTGGATGCTGGCGACATGGACGTCGCACTCTCAGACGAAGATTCGGAAGATGAAGCTGAAGAGGAAGAGGAGGACGACACATTCGGTGGATTCGATGACGCCGTTTCCGAAGCATCAGAGCTCGATGAAGAAGCGCAACACCAGAAAGAACTCGAAGCGGAAGCTGCAGGCCAACCCGTCAAGCCGGAAACGAACGGAAATAAAAACACCAAGCAGGCCAAAGCCATCAAAGCCCGCCAGAAAGAGCGCACTCTGAAGGACGAAGAGCTAGAGCGACAGAAGATGATGATGAGCAACAAGAAGCGAAAACTGTTTGAGAAAATGCAGTTCTCCAACAACAAGCGAGATGTTGAGGCCGAGAAGCTGCGGAACAAGCGGAGGAAGTTGGAAAAAGCTGGAAAGAGGTGATTTGATTGCAACCATCAGCATCTATAGTCTGGTGACTTCTGTTTTCCCCTCTAGCTTTTAGGTACATACCTGTTCTGCTCATTAGCGCGGCGTTGAGGCATGCATAGAAGAACGAAAAAGTTTTGACCATCAGAGATGTTTTCGTCCACAAGTCTTTATTAGTATTTATTTAGAGCTTCGAGGGTTTTCTTGGATGCTTCGATATGATGTCGTTGTACCTAGCTATGAGACTCTCCACTAATCACCATGTCCTATTGCCCTTCGTCCCCAAATGGCCAGGGTCGCCAGCGGGTCGCTGCCCTGTTATATGTACCTTGCAACACAGCCCGAGGGGCCCTCGCAACCACTGGTCACCAGGAGACATGAATTTGGCAACTTCGAAGCAGCGGATGCTGAAGGTTGAATACGTCGTCACAGCTGTGGGTTGACGTAGAGACTAGAAGTATCCCATTTCCACAAGCCTTGCTTTGAAGCTGTTTTTCAATTCCCAATTCCGGTCCACCACAACGCTCAATTGGTACTGGGGCCACGCAAGTCTAGGGAACCTGTCACTGGTATGGTTCTACGTCCTCGGCGCCCATAGCAAGCATCACGTCAGTGGTTATCTCACCTCAGGAGATGAGGTTTTGGCACTTGGAGACAACAATCTCGTTGTGCGTCACAACGGGCCCAGTACACACTACCCACCCCAGATTGACGACTCTTTGCCGGAGAGTATCAATATCCATGTCACTGCGGATAATGGGACGCAGTACAGCTTCACAGCGAATTGTGAGATCAAGGTCCCGAGCGGTTTGCCCAGGGATGGGGTTTATAGTAACGGCACGGTCATGAATCCTGGATATACTAGGTGGTTGGAGGGTCTAAGGAGAGGCGGAATTGGACGGGGACGAGGCTGTTTGACTGGCAACGTCATTTGCATTAGTCTAAGGTGGAGGGCAGGTAGATGCAGATGTAGAGTAGATTGCTGAGTAGATAACTACTTGATGAAGTACAACTTGAAGGTGGTAACCCAGAATTCCTTCCCGCCGGGGGAACCTCTCACGTGATCTTCATCCTGCGATTGGAGCTTCGGAAATTCAGTTGAGCTCTAGAAAACTTCACCCGACAATCCGTTTCCTTACTATTTAGAGCTCACACTCGTTTTGAAAAGGCGCCTAAAGACGGCCTGCGCGGTTCAAGATGCTGCGTCTAGCCAGGCCGGTCAATGCGCCCTTACGCAGGCAATTGCTTGCTCAAGCTTCGTTGTACCAGGTCAGTTGAGAGGGAGACAAGTGTTGGGGTTCAAAGCTCATGCGACTAATTGCATACCTATAGCGGAGGACCTTCGCCGAGAGAAACGATGGCATGTTAAGCTCTGATCCAGCTTTTCTGCCAGGAAGCTCCTCGAAAGCAGCTCCGGTCAAGACTGAAGTTCCCTTGGGCCCCGGTGGTCCTGGCTCACCAGCTCCCAAACCCGCCAGCGCGACACCTGCCACCCCTTCTTCCGATTCTACCATTCCTCCTCAGAATGTGCCGTTAGCACCTCCTAATCCACCTACAAAGACCCAGACTGCACCGCCGACAACTTCATCCACGGTCAGTCCGGCTGAGCCGCCTCCTCCACCTCCCTCTCAGAAACCGACACCACCCCCTCGAAGACGATTCTCTCGTTTCCGTCTCCTACTTTACCTGATTGGTTTATCTGCTCTGGGCTATGGAGGAGCAGTCTTTTACGCATTGAGAAACGACAACTTCCACGACTTTTTCACCGAGTATGTTCCGTTCGGAGAGGAATCGGTCCTATATTTTGAGGAGCAGGCATTCAAGAAGAAATTTCCAAATGCCCGGCACAACGTCACGAGGCCACCACGATCAGATGCGAAAGCCGATGGCAAGGTAACTACCATACCACAAAAGTCCGGATTGTCATGGCGAGCCGTCGAAGAGGGAGAGAAGGGTAGCGACGTCACTCAAAGAGGCAAGCATATGAGCGCTGTGGATGCAAATCAGCCCATAAGCCCCAGAAAGGTTGCAGATGCAAAACAGGATCCCTCAAGTGCTACATCCAAGGAGAAGAGCGTCTCAGTCGAAACTGCGAAGAAGGGTGCCGCAGCCAAACAAGAGGGAAAACCTAAGGAAACTGCCCCTGCTAAGGCCCTCGATGCTTCTGCTAAACCAGCTGCTGCGCCTGCGGTTACGGAGAGCACGGCCGCTGATACGCGGCCCCCGGCCATTCCACCAGTCGAGCAGATCTCGCCCTTGACAGTTCCCAACGCCGAGGAGCCTGTAGTACAAGAATTGGTCAAGATCGTCAACGATCTCATCACCGTCGTGAACTCCGATTCCGCAAATGCTGCCAACAAATACTCCCAACCCATGACCAAAGCGAAGGAATCCCTCGAGCAAGTCGCCAGCAAGATCACCACTCTACGAGACGCGGAACGCAAAGCCGCCGAGGAACGAGTCGCAGCAGCCCATAAGGAATTCGACGAAGGTGCCAAACAACTTCTCAAACGCATTGAGACCGCCCAGGCCGAAGACGACGCGCGTTACCGGGAAGAATTCGAGACCGAACGCGCCCGTCTCGCGCAGGTGTACGAAGAAAAAGTCAAGACTGAAGTCAAGCGCAGCGCCGAACTCGCCGAACAGCGGTTGAAGAACGAGCTCGCCGAGCAAGCCATCGAGATGAAACGCGACTTCGTCAAGCAGATCCAAAGCCTGGTCGAATCGGAACGCGACGGCCGCCTGTCCAAACTGTCCGACCTGTCCACGAACGTTGACTCGCTCGCCGAACTCACCTCTAACTGGAACGGCGTGATCGACTCCAACCTCGCAACCCAGAAACTGCAAGTCGCCGTCGACGCCGTGCGCTCATCCCTGGCCGCCTCTGCCGCCTCAGAAGCCAAACCCCGCGCTTTCGTGCGCGAAATGGCAGCCCTGAAACTGTGCGCTGAAGGTGATCCGATCGTCGACGCGGCCATTGCATCCATCAACCCGGCGGCCTATCAAAAAGGCATCCCCAGCCAACCGCAACTGATCGACCGCTTCCGCCGCGTCGCCGGCGAAGTGCGCAAAGCGTCGTTACTGCCCGAGGACGCCGGCATCGCCTCCCACGCCGCGAGCTTTGTGCTCTCAAACGTGCTGTTCAAGAAGCGCGGCCAGCCGACGGGGTCGGATGTCGAGAGTATCCTCACCCGTACGGAGACGTTGCTCGAGGAAGGGGATCTGGATGGTGCTGCCCGGGAGATGAATTCCTTGCAAGGGTGGGCGAAGGTTTTGAGTCGTGATTGGTTGGGGGATGTACGCAAGGTGCTGGAGGTTAGGCAGGCGTTGGACGTTATTGAGACGGAGGCGAGGTTGCAGTGTTTGAGGGTTGGTTGAGTGTAAGAACTTTTCCGTCATGTTTAGCTTTTACCTAGAGAAATCAGTGACCAGGATCCGGAGCAGATTTCAAAAAGAGAAAAACGAGGCCCTGGTCTGTCTGTCTGGTCCAGTACTCTGACCTGGCCTCAGACGGCCGAAGGGCGGGTGTGTGTTTTGCGTGGCTTTGTACAGTAAAGTAAAAACCAAGTCGAGCTTTGCATGACTTTACACTGGATGAGACAAGGTTTTCGTTCACACACTACATACATACCTCACGTACCCTCCGAAAACTTTCTTAAAGTCTGTATTTCCATGCCTAGTTTCCTACGTACCTACCCACGGGAAGACAAAGTCAGATAGGCAGATTAGACTGAACCGGCCAGCTCCTACTACTAGTAGGACATGCCTAGGTCTTCGTTAGAGCGTCATCCAATACATTCATTAGTTACAAAAATGACGCTGCTATACAAAGCAAGAAAATGTCGCCTAGAGTAGGCTGTCATAGGCTGGGCGGATGTGGTATAATAATGCAAAGACCGTCATGTAGTGTTTGTTATACGCCTTCGCTGCCTGTATAACTGATTCCCTCAACCAAAATCAAAGATGCTTTGCGATGTAATGAGCATGCCAGTGATGATGTCCAAGCAATCCCCAAACGCCTTCGCTTTCAGTCCGCCGGTGACAAAGTGAAAAGGTGGGTTTTCAGTTTCGTTCCCGTCCGTCCGTCCCAGATTAAAAAGATAGATAGATAATAAATCGGACTTCTCATGCCGCCGCAAAGATGCTCACACCCATATCACATATACAAAGTCTCCATAACATGGCATCCATCTCAATCAATCCAAAGCAACCACCTCACACCCCTTGTGACAATGCCAAACACACCGAGCACGACACGGATAATACTGACAATCGCCCAAATCAACCACAACAACCCGACCACCGTCCACTCAATCCCCGCGAACCACACTTTTCTGAAAAACCGAATCGGACCGCGTCGTTTGCGCCGGAACGCGATTTCGATCGTGTCATTCAGCTCCTTCACCGCCAAAGTCGACGTCGTCGAGAGTTTCATGCTGAGTTCGCCGGCGGAGTCCGTGGTCGCGCGCACCTGCGGCGTCATGGTGTTTTCGACCGCGTCTTCGAGACGTTGGAGCTGTGTGTGAAGGGTCGGGATCATGGTTTTGGTGAACGAGGTCAGTTTTTTGTGGAAGGTTGCGGAGTACGTGTCGAGACGGGTGATGATGTTTTGCGTTGCCACGACGTGGTGGTCGCGTTTCTTCAAGCGCATGGGCTTGGTTTGGTGTAAGGCTTTGTTTTCGGGTGTGAGGCTTTCGAGGAGATAGGAGGGTAAAGGGTCGCCTTCTTCGTCGGCACGTCGACCTATCTCGCGGGCTTTGACGGTGGAGGTGTATAGTAAAGCGTAAGCGCGTTCGATCTCGCGAGAGGTAACTTCGCCGGGCTCTGCGTTTTCTTGGTCAATGTCGGATGCTCCTGCCCTGGAAAGGTCGCCTGTGGACCGGGTGGTGCGAAGACCGGCGAGACCTGTAACAGGACCTATGACGGCGTTTAATTGGTTGGACGCGTCTCGTGAGCGAGCCAGGTCAAGCGCTGCGCCAAACCCATATGTGTTTTGGCGATTCAAATTCGGGGTATTGGGTCCTCCGGTATCGAGCTTGGGTAGCTGAGCAAGACGTGGCGAACGAGAAGGTGAGCGCCGAGTGACAGTGATATGAGGTATATGGTCTGAAGTATCGGTTCGAACGGCCGCGTCTTCGGGTCCAAGTAGACCTTGTTTCTTCGCTTGTTCATCGCGATCTTTCTGGAACGGGGAGGTGAAGCTCGGTAGATTAGGGTTATTATAGCGATGCCTATCACTGCTTGGCGGGCCTCCTTTGCTGTTGAGAGCAGGGAATTGATCACTTGGAGGAGTACTTTCGAGGGTAGATGATCTTGATCGTGCAAGCGGTGGCGGTGTCTTCAGAATCGTACCGTTTTGTGGATGGTGATGTTCCTTGTCTGAATCGGAATCATACGATCGAATGCTGCCCTCAGAGATCGAGCCTCTGTGTTTGACAATTATAGGAGGGTCACGTTTCCAAATGAAATCTCCTACTCGAGATACCTCGTTCCCAACAATTTCTGCTATTCGGCCCCCTTTGAATATGCCTCGCAGTTTTGAATGGTCATTTGCCGGTGGAACAGCAGACCGTGTGCTAACCCTGCTCGCGACACTATGTCTCTGTTCATTCGACGAATGCTGAGCTAGGTCACCTGCTTCCGTGGAATTAGTCCTATTCTTCGACAGTGGACTGACGCCTCTCGTCATCGGGCTTTGGTCTCGAGATTCAGAGATAGCGGTGAATGTGGCGGCGTCTTGATTGGATTGCATTGGCGGAACATGGGCGAAGTCGGTTGTGCTGATGGAGTCATGCTCCTTGTGCTGCTTACGATGAAACGGATGTAATATAGTGGATAAAGGTTTTCTTCCTGGTGAACTCGGTCTGCTTGGTGGCCTGCTAGGTGGAGGCGAGAGATTGATTGCTATACTTGGCCACTCCACGTGTGTGGGTGAATTTGGTGCAGTGGCGGTGTCGTAATCCGTGGAAGCGCGAGGTTGCCGTTCATGTTCATAACCCAACTGAACTGGCACTTTCACTGATCTTGTTCGAGATGCATCCTGTCTATTCCGCGACCTGGTCAATGGAGAGGACTTCTTGAAGGCATCCACTTTGAATAATTTGTTGAGAGCAGAGTGATCGACGGAGCCTCGTTTAGAGGTTGGAGCAGACGATCCTTGACTTGAATCGCCAGGGCCAGATCCGAAAGCTTGGGGTGATTGCTTTGATTGACTATAGCTATTGCGCTTTTCGAGATTTTCGTCGTTAGGTGCATCGAGTCTTTTGCGGCGTAACCTTTTACGCCCACGTCCATCGTCAGAAGACATGCCAGAATACTCGGAGTCACTGCTGTCTTGGAACAGTTTCTTTCTGATTCGAGATCGTTCTCTAGAACTGCTGCCTTCCTTGGGCTGCAATGAATCTCGAATGATATCCCGACGTCGGCCATGACGACCATGGCGGCCATTTTTGTGGATGTGATGTGCTGACTTGAAAGTAGGGAGCTCGGGTAGAGCTGACGGAGGGGGTTCCTGGAACGAGTCCTGAGGAGAATCCGGGGGTGAGGAAGGCGGTTGTAGTGTAGTCGGTATATCAACAGGAGTGTGGTTCCGCCAACCGGAGAATTTGAAATGTGTGTTTGGCGGGTATATTAGAACATTGTCTCGATCTTGAATTTTGGTTTTATTCAACCCTTGCTCCAGCCAATATGCATCGGCGATCAGATCAGCAGGATGAGTGACCCAGTCGGATCGTGGACGACTGGGCTTGGGATGAAGTTGATCTGGCACCCGTGGAGAGACGGTACTCTTTGGTTCACCCGGTGATTCGTCGCCGTCTTCACCGTCAGGATCTACCGTCCGTAGACTGAGAGGTGGCAGGCGAACACATTCGAGAGAATCGTGCTGCGTTTCTGTATGGCTTGATGTTACAGCATCGACCCATGCCCTCACTTTTTGTATATCGTGCCATCCCTCGGCTTCACTGTTGATGGGAGTTTTCTCCCAGATGCGTAGCTTCCGATTTCGCACGTACTGTAAGGGATTGTACGCCTTTTGCAATGATTCTGCTTCGTTAGCGCGTACTGGGATCGCACCAGGTGATCGGATGGGAGGGAGATGTGGCAGGAGTCGTCGATGTTCGTGAGCGATCTCAAAATAGACCTTGGCCTTCTCAACGCGAGCCGCAGTAGCTGCAGAGATATTGTCAACAAAGTCTTGATCAGCATCGAATTCTGCCTCAAGGACTGCCGCAGGTTCCTCGACAGTGACAACAATATCACGGTTCTTGGCCAAGGGCTTCCGCCCCGGGGAGCTGCTCTGTGAAGATTGACGCTTAGTCCCAAGGTATTGGGCTATGCTCTTTTTCCGAACCGTGTTGCTTGGGTTCAAAGTCGATGCGGTAGAGACGACTCGCCGCTCGCCATGCTCGGTTGAAACATATCTTCTCCCCGATGCCAGACGCCGCCTTCCCTCGCTTAGACTTAGAGCCATATTAACAATCTGTGCGGGGTCATGGTCGTAGCCAACTTGGGCCAGAGGTGTCCGATGCGCATCCATGTTTCGAGATGTTGAGGCTGAACTGCCGGTGAATCTGGACTCGTTGTGGGAAGAAGAAAGCGATCGTCTGAGGTCGGGTGAGGTGGAAGAGTAATTTGCGCCCGTGGAATGGTGGATGGTAGCATCGTGCTTGACTTCGCTGGCAAGCGGAGAACTTCTAAAAGACGAATTCGAGTTTCCATTAGATTTATGCCTTCTCTTTGGAACCGTCAATTCTCCATCGCCGCCATTCTTCCTTCTTTCAGAGACCTTCCGAGAGGGAGGTGACGCCCGCGAGACGCGAGTGGAATTTGCAATGGGTTCGAGCAGAAACCCGCCTGAGCTACGAGAGGCACCGTGGCGTGGAGCGTCATTTTCCTTTTGCTTGTCCTTGCTCTTAGAGTCGGAGTCGCTCTTTACACTACTGCCGCCGAAGGAGAGATGTTGCAGGACCCGGTTGCCGTCTGGGTCTGGGGTGCGTCGACGATTTCGATGGCTGCTCGAACCAGAAGCGGTCGACTCGGTTCCCGAACGTCGACCATCTCTTTCGTTGGAAGGATCGCGGACGGAAGTGAAGGCGGGAAGCGACAAGTGGTTGAGGTCGGACTGGTGGTCGCGTTGGTCGCGCAGGTCACCATCATCGTAGCTCACAGGACGGCCGGTTGGAGACGACATGACCTGCCCATGCAGCGAGCTACCGCAGCTTCCTGCGTGGAGGAGTGGATATGAGCATTGCCGTTGATGGAAGAGGCAAACAAGAGATTCAGTGGTAGAAGTGCAGTTAGGAGTGAGTCGGCTAAAGTTTCTGGAGCCAAAGGTTTGTTAAAAGGTTTCTGTCTGTTTGGGAAGTCGATCAAATAATCCGCCGCCACGCTGGGGTGCCACGGCTATAGTGATTCAAAGATGCGATGATCAGAGTGGGAACCGACAGGGGAGTGACAAGCATCGCTTAGATCAATCCAGATGGTCATTGGTGTCTGTCTCACGCCCACTTCCATATTGAATCCGGGCACCGGTTGGAGTCAAACCGGTTCGGGTTACGCCTGGGAACCTCTGTGCCTCCATACCTATATTATTACTGTCTTCTACTAGTATATCTAGCCATCTATTTACATCTCCCAACAATACATACCCTTTCAGGCTGCCAGATTTGTTTCTGTCAGCATCTCTCCAATTGGACATTTCCCCTGTCAGCACGTAAACCTTCTACGCCCACTAGCCTGTATCCCCGTAACTACACTATATCAATCGCAAGAGACTCAATCTAACCTGTTCGCTCGTTTGGATTCTGTTGTGTCCTCCATGACGAACTCTTTCCCATCGCAAATGCTTTCGGCCGTCTTCACTTGTGAATTCCTCATGGTCCAGGTTCCGCGGAATATCAATCTTGCCATTTGACGCCGCCCCCAGCACATGGTCCCAGTTCGCACGGCCTTGCCTCCATGGTATTTCCACATCGTTGCGAGCGTGAAGCATGGCTAGGTTGAGCTCTACTTCTGGCGTGCTCGCCAATTCCACCAGTCTCGAGCTTGCATCCCATTTGTCTTGAATTTTGGCCAGAAGCCAGGTTTGGAGTCCAGGATATCCCATCAACGGAGACAACACGGGTGGCGTCATTCCTTTAAACGAATAGGACTCGAGAAGATCTGTAAGCGATGTAAAGCTGGCAATCAACACAAGAGCCCTAAAAGGTGCTCTACCAAGCTTCAATACCCATTCGTGGTAAAAGGCTGTCGAGATAAACGTGCCCATGGATTGTCCGACCAAGATCATTTGAGAGGGGTCGATATATCGTTGAATACTCGACTCGTTTTTCTTTTCCTCCGCTGTATAGCCTGTCAAAGCGGACACCAGTGCCACCGCATCCTGGATGACCCCTTCCTCAGTAGGGCTTCCCGTGCTCAAGCCGAATCCACGGTAGTCGAAAGCAATGACATGTACTGGCTTCTCTCGAGTTGACAGGCCCAAAGCCAACTGGTAGGCAGTCGGGCGATAGTTGGAAGCAATATGTGCGGCATTTCCATGGAAGCTAACGATACTTATTGCGTTAGGGTCTTTTAACAGAAGTTGTAGGCCGACACTTTTGGACGCCTCCTCGAATGGCTTTAGACCAAATTCCGGCTGCGCTTTCAGGGCTGCTTCATGCTCAAGATAGAGATGAGTAGGAAGTATATGCCACGCAAATAGAGTGATGTTATCTGGGGTAGTGATGGTAAAGGGCTGAATCTGGTGATGGATGAAGCCATACTGCTCGGTATTGTTGAGATCTTCCCAATAAGTAGGGTTGACATTGTGAGCGTAAGTTGCATTCCTTTGGATCGAAGGATAAGTAGCTAAGGCTCCTATTACGATAGCGTATACCAGGCCACATGCCGCCAGACCCCAGAAGGCCTTGTGAAAGAAAGGCATGACTGGTGATTGCTCTGTGATGGAATAAAGGTCTCAAAAACAAGAACAATTGAAAGACTTACATACTCATAGTCAAACGGATGGATGCTAGGTATCTGCAGCTGACCACAGGCGTCCTACGATAATGCCACGTTGAGAGAGATTATCGAGTCTCGGCGAGTTCAAAAGTTGAATCAGCTGCTGCCACATCACGCACGTGATCTCGCGATTTAGATCCGGCCAACCTTCCGTTTAAAAACCATGCGCGGCGCAACTTTTTGAAAGTGACTGCCACCTGCTGCCACGCCGCAATACCTCAGATCGATTGCCTCGACACACCGTCCCTGCGTCCCGGATGTCAACGTTGGAGTTTTTGGATGCTCCACCATGGCAGACGTAACACCACAGAAACGCACACTTCCCGCCCGAGAGCGGCGAGAATCTGCTGCGAAAAGAAGAGCATCCTCGCCGGCGCAACCTCCACCTCCACCACCTCCGCCTCCGCCTCTGCCTGCCTCGACTCCTGCTGTACGGAAACCGTCCACTGCGACATCCACACCAGCGTCTGGTAGGAAAACCGGTTACATTCGTGGGCCGTATAAGAAGCGGGCTAGTCAAGTTCAACTCCAAACTCCTACCTCTGCTTCGCGCTCCTCACCTTCAATTTCCCTTGAAGATGTTTTGCCCGCTCGTGTTCTTGGAGACAAGCCTTTGCCAACGACAAAACAGAAACAGCCTGCGAACTTGTCTCTCGATGAGTACCAATCTATTGCCGAGAGCGCCATTCTTTCTGCTTCACTCCTGCAGTCTCGCATGCAATGGCTGTACCAAGGAGTTTTTGACAAATACTGGGTTAAGCCTGTGAAGAAAAAGGGCGTTGAAATCAAGCCACCCGACAATCCAGATGTCAAGTCGATGACAAGGCTGGGATCTGCGGTTATTACTATTGAGCCTCATACTTTCGATGTTGTCTTCTTCACTGTGAAAGATCCTGCGGCACCTCCAGCGTATCAGCGGCATCCCAACCAGCATACTCCAAAGCAAATGGGACGTCCCTCTCAGCCCATTCCTTATTCCAACTACTCGCCTCAAACTCCGCACCAACAGACCCTACCGGGGACAAGCAATTCAGCACCACGCCCCCCGCCGGTGTCACTTCCACCTCAGCAAATCCCCCCACTTTCCAAACCCACACCAATTCAGACTCCTCCGCCTCCACCACCTGCGAATTCAATGCAGAACGGCCCCGTTCCAGATCAGACGAAACGGGAGGGAAATGTTCAAATTGAAACTACAGCCCCTCCACCATCTCAGACGCCGGTGCCAGCTCCAGTGCCAGCTTCAACCCCAACTCCCGCCGAATCACAGCCTCAGACACCACAGTCCAGCCAGAGGCCTAACCCTCCTCCTCCTCCTCCTCCACCGCCGCCGCAGCCTGCAAGAGGGAGTACGCAAGATCCAGTGATTCAGATGCTAGCTGCGCGAGCCGCTTCTGATCCCCAGTTGAAGGAGTTGATGAAGATTGTAGCAACATCGCGAGCCTCTCCTGAGCAATTGAAAGAGTTCCAGTCCCATATCGACGAGTTCAATGAAGTGATTCGACGGCAGGAAGCTGAAAGAACAGTAAAGAGCGAAGAGGGTCCGCCCAGTCAGACGACGTCGAGTCAAACAGCGACGGGCAGCTCTCAATCCCAAGTCGTTACTGAACCCAAACCTCCTACTCCGGTACTCCCTGCGCCTCCACCAGCCCAAGCTCCGACTCAGGCACCAGGACCGTCAAACGCATCAAGTCAGACACGTCCGCAACCAGCGCCGACACCAGTTCGTCCGAATGGACCTCTAGGGCCAGCATCGGGGCCGTCTCCAGGGATGGTTCATCCATTTCCGAATACGGCAAACGCAGCAGGCCGTGGAAGCCCAATGACGACGGGATACGTTGGGTATCCTCCCCAACCTCTAGCACGATCCGAGCCGTTGATTAAACACATTGTGATGGAAATCACCAGTGTCCCAACAGCAGGGGTGGCTAGTTGTCCTGATAGATGGCTATTTCCAGAGCATGCCGTACTGGAAATGCGACCGGGAGGGTTGGAAATGATCTGCTCTTTCCTGGTGGAAAGAAAAGGATCGAAGATCTTGTCTGGTGGTGGGGCAGAGCCAGCCGGGGAGGATGGAGAGAACAAAGGTTCTGCCCAGTGGAAAGCAGACCAGGAATATTATCAACCAGTAAGCATGACAATCAAGGCACTGAACCACAAAATCATCGAGACCATCGCCAAAGCAGCCAAGACATTACCAGCTGTACAAGAGTATATGAAAAAGGTGATGAGTACGAAAGAAAGAGCCCCGGTGGAATACCTGGTGTACCAACTGCCACGAGAACGCAGCCATGTGGGATCGGATAATACGGCGACGGCAGGGTTTGTAGACAGCGGAGTGGAACTGGATAGTTCTTCAGACGAATTAAAGGAGTGGTACGGGGTGTAAATGGTAGATCAGTGAATTTCACATTGAAATCAACGGCGATGTCATCGTGCGTAGAACCAAAATATAAACGAAGGCATCATCCTAGTCCAATCCTGGTCTGCCCCAGTTCCTCATGTCCGGTATTGTCCTATCTTGTTCCAACAGACTCTGATTTCTTGTGGTTCTGTAGCACGGGTGCCACCATCAATGCCTGCTGGGGTTATTGTCATTGGTTCGCATTATCAGTTCCCCGGCCGTTGAGGGTCTTCGCAAACGGCGCCGGAATATCGCTTGCTCTGTCGACGCTTTTCACATTCATCGCCACACACACACACACACACTGCACATACACACTCACTTCACTTCTTACCTTTTTTCACATGTCTTCCTCTCATTCTTTTGTTCTTTCGCCTCTCCTTCCTTCTCATGACTCTCCTTCAAAACCCACCCAGATAAAGTTTTTCCGTCCCGCCCAGATGGCCTTGTTTGCAAAGCTCGCCACTTTCCCTCCACTGGCCCAAGTCACTGTAGTCTCGCCCAGTAGAGATCAGGTACGTACCTTTGAAGCAAAAACAGCTCACAATTTCACACTGATCCCCTTGACAGTTCAACTTCACCGTTGTTCTCGAGTCTTCAAAGTCATTGCCGGATACTCCATGGGAAGTGTCAATATGGTACGACCACGCTGCTTATTCTGGCACCAAATCCCCATGGCGTGCCCTCGACCTCAAACTCGTCGATACCACTCCAGCAGTTCTGTACGACGACTCGAAAAACGACTATTACCGATACACGTTTTCCGGTGATCTGGACAGTCCTTTCACTTCCTTGGATCGAAATTATAAAGGTCGCCGAGTTCCCTTTACCCTCCGCTATCGAATAGATAAGGACGCCGAATGGTCATGGGTCTACCATAATTTCGGAATACACGATGGCGAACTCGTTCTACAACCTCCCATTGATCCCAATTTTCTCGGTGCGTCTCCAGTTGAAGTCAGTGAGGGTTGGAATCTCAGAAAGATCCCCAGCGACGCTCCTGATGCTCGACTATACACCGTTGAATCATCTCGTCCTATCCCGACTCCTGAAACAGGCAACGCGAAACTAGAATCACTTGTTCTTGGTCGAATCACTCAGCCGTGCCGCTGGCTTGCGCTAGGTATGAAAAAAGTCCTCACCTTTTATTGCCCTCGATTGACCGTCATTAGTTCGTATCTGGGTCCCATGGCTTGCCCCCAGGCACGGTGGAAGCAAGTTTCACTTAACCGAACCCGCAGTACTACTGTCATTTCTTCGATCAGATGGTCGCCATGTTGTTTTACTGGCAGTTGATGGAATCGATGAGGTGCTTACCCTATTCACATCCAACGACGAAGGTCAGATCGTGGTACAGGCAAGGAACGACTCTGGAAGAGACCGGAAATTCAAGATCTTAGCAGCTTCTGCATGGAGTTTCGAGGTCGCCAACGCTGCTGTCATGTACGAGATGCGCAGATTAGTCCGTCAATCGGACGCCTACCAACAAGTCTTGGAATCACTCGGTCAATTGCCACAAAGCATCAGAACAGAATCCCCTGATGCAGAGACGGTACTCATCAACCACGAGGAGCGTTCCACCGACCAACGTACTGTGCTGCCTGAATGGTTGGAAAGCTGGTATGATAGTCTGGCTTACTGCACTTGGAATTCGCTTGGTCAAGATTTAAATGAAGAAAAAATCATGGCAGGACTCGATTCTTTGGCTCAAAATGAAATACACGTCTCGACTTTGATCGTCGACGATAATTGGCAATCCCTTGACGGCACACAGGGTGAGACGAATCAGTTCCATCGTGGTTGGAAGGACTTCGAAGCGAACCCACTCGGCTTTCCTCAAGGATTGAAGTCATTCGTCGACAAGGTCAGGTCAGCTCATCCGAAGATACGGGATATCGCTGTGTGGCACGCCTTGATGGGCTACTGGGGTTGTATTTCTCCGGAAGGCAGCATTGCGCAGACTTACAAGACACTGGAGGTCACATTCAGCGAAGGTACTCCAATGGCCGGCAAAAAGCTGGTCGTCCACCCGGATGATATCCACCGAATGTACGAAGACTTCTACCGCTTCCTCTCGAACTCAGGCATCACGGGTGTGAAGACCGATGTACAATTCTCCCTTGACCTCTTACACGACACTGACACCCGCCAATCCTTCACCAACACCTACCAAAGCGCATGGACACAAGCGCACCTTCGTTATCTATCGGCAAAGGCAATTTCCTGCATGTCAATGATCCCACAGATCCTCTTCCACAGCTTTCTACCCACCACAACACCGAGAATCTTACTTCGCAACAGCGATGATTTCTTTCCCAACGTGCCATCCTCACATCCGTGGCACGTCTTTGTCAACGCCCACAATGCGCTCTTCACTCAACATCTCAATATCCTTCCGGACTGGGACATGTTTCAAACCAGTCACCCTTACAGCGGTTTCCACGCCGCAGCGCGATGTGTGTCCGGTGGGCCTATTTACATTACTGATGCTCCCGGCGAACACGACATCGACCTCATCCATCAAATGACTGCGCTCAACCCTCGTGGAAGCACCGTGATTCTGCGTCCTAGCTGTGTTGGCAAGTCGATGGGAGTATACGACATGTACGAAGAGAAAAATGTCCTCAAGATCGGTACATATGACGGCAAAGCGGATGTCGGCTCGGGAATTCTGGGCGTGTTCAACATTGCAGATTCAGAAATCTCTTTCATTCTCCCCATCATCAAATTCCCTGGCGTAAACGCTCCGAGCACGGACGACGAGGAGAAGAAAATCTCCAAGAAAAACTGGATTGTACGCTCCCACATGTCGAAACGCATCACATCACCAATCTACCCATCAGATCCCATCCAAGCAGACAGCCTTCTTCAATGTACGCTCCCGATCCGCGGCTACGATGTCTGGACCGCTCTCCCAGTCCACACATTCCACCCGCCGGCCTGGGACCACTCCGTCGACATCGCCGTGCTAGGACTCCTCGGCAAATTCACCGGCTCATGCGCCATCGTCGAGTCAAGTTTCAACTTTGCGGAAGTTGAAGCCGACCAAGGTCCTCACACGATGAAAATCCACGTCAAGCTCAAAGCGCTCGGTGTTCTGGGCGTGTGGTTCTCCGATGCACAATCCGCAGGACGTCAGATTGAGCAGATGATGGTCATCATTCAGAGCCAGGCTGTACCACCGCATACCGTCCGCTTCAACGCGGATGCCTGTCCCGTTGGGAGCGGCGTGCTCGAGATCGACATCGCTGCCGCTTGGAAGGAGATGGAGCTGGATCCCGGCTGGAGCAACGAGGTTGGGGTGGAGATCCTCCTGCACTGAGTTGTTGGTGCAACACCTGGCATGAAGCGTTGTGCCAACGAGCCACCGCCGCGCCTAACGTGTTGGATGAACTGGGCGGGCACAGCGCGTCCATCACACCTCTACGACATCATGACCTGGAATGAAAGAGAAAAACATAACAGAAATGCACACGCGTGCATACCTACACACAGTACAGTTACACACTCAAACCGCCGTCACAAGAGACACACAAATACAAAAAGCCACAGTCCTGCATGAATCAAATACCACAGCACAACAAGATGACACCAGCCGAGCAAAAGAAGCAGATTGACTCACTGTATCATCACGATTGCAAGTGTGGATTGAAGAATGAAGGAAAAGATAAGAATGAAGTGAATTGGGCTGGGCTGGGCTTTGCTGCGCGGAGCGTCACATACTACAGCACCGCACGATACAAACAAAAAGACAGACAGACAGACAGACACGACGCGGTATCACGACTTTGTTGAGAAAGAGAGAGAGACACACACCTTTCTTGCGTGGATTGATAGATCGATGAACGGACGGAATGGCCATGCTGCATACATACCGCACAGCATCAATCATATCACAGCGTAGAGCCAGGAGTTTTTTCTTTTTTTTCCTTGAGAAGGGGTATTGGGAACGGCATGTCATGGTATGGCATGGAACGGAGGTGGTGTCTGGAAGCGAATGGGTCTGGGGCAGGGCAGGGCATGGACTCAAAAAAAGACTCAGTTCCATCTCGAGAAAAGCCAAGAACAAGGAGCTCAGTCCAGTTGAGTTCCATTCTCTAATCTGGCCTGGGCCTGCAAAGGACCTGGGAACTGGGAATTAGGACTAGATGGAAAGATACGCAGAATCAAAAACCCCCCAAAAAACAGAGGAATGAGAATAAGAATTCAATGAAAAGAATACGTAATTTTGGAGATTCGAATACTTGAAGCCTTGGATACTTGATTTACTCGTAACACTAGGATCGATGTTGCGATCTCTCAATCCCATTCTCATTCTCACTCCTGTTTCCCCATGACTGTTCCCGTGGCTGCGTTGACCAGCGGAGAAACATAAAGTGAATGATGTGAGTGAGTGCATACGTCAGTGGTTATATGCACCTCGACATTGGGAGGCTTAGAGCAGAGCGTGAGATCTCATGTCTGCTCATAAACGTACATGTACATGTGTGTGTTCAACTACATATAATGTTCCCGTGCTGCTGAGGATCGGAAGGGGGGATAGATATCTACGTACACCTGACAGTACTCCAAGCGTCGTTCAAGGTCACCAAGATAGGCACGGGCGCTGCGGTGGCGGTTATGGAGATACTTTGCATTGAAATTGAGTCTTTACCTCCCTTCCTCTGCCTCATCTGCACCGAACCGGGTTGGAGTGGGCTTCGGATTCCTATGTACACATATGCCATGCCATACATCTAAGTACGTGGTGGGGATGGCTTCTGCTCCTGATGCTGCTCCCTGCTCTCCGCTTCTTTGCCAGCTCAGTGGCTGAGCTGAGTTAGGTGATATCGGGATCTATCATTCCCGCCATCCATCTCCATAGATTTCAACAAAAAGAAAAGACGGGAACGTAGAGACACACTTCTCCCGAGAAAAGAACGCCGCTTTGGCTTAAAAGCTAGATCCCCATTGCATGTTGCATGCCCCCTTTGATTGATTTTTTCCTCTCATGTCTGTTTTCTTGGTCTTTTGTTCTTTTATTTATTCATCATAAAATCCCTCTTTCTCAAGTCTCCGTCTCGCTTCCTCGAGGGCCCAGGTTTGTATTCTACGGAACGATACATTAGTATCACGGTCCTCTCACAACCCCAAATCAATCTCGCTCCACGGAATCAGAAACTTACGAAGTATCCTCCTTCATAGTATAAGCCGCTACGCCCACGACCCACGCCGCGACAAACACCCACGCCGCGCCCTCCCAGCCCTCCTTTTCGTATTTATCTCCCGGCCGGATGCCCCAGAGCCAGCCACCGGGGGCATCGTAGTGGGAGTCATGGCCGTGGTCGCCGTGGCCGCCACCGTGCGAGTGGTCGTCGGACTTGGACGTGGTTGCGGCGGTGCGGATCGAGGGGCGAGTCAGAGTCATCGCGCGAGACTGGGCCGAAAGAGAGGATGCGGCAGGGCGCGCGAGGCGAGGGAGGCGGTTCATTTTGTTGTTGGGTGGTGTAGCAGGGACGGACGGGGGAAGGAGGCTCAATTCGAGCAGTGACCCAGAGCTCGAGCTCACCGAACCGGCGGGAAACAAGTAGCGTGCCAACACAGTTCGAGCGTGGCTCGAAAGCGTTGGATGTGAGTGAGTGGTAGAGAGGTGCGGTGTTGGTCGGAGTGGATTGGAGTTGAAGATGAGCTTTGGAAGTTGAAGTTGAGGACGTTCGAGGTTGCTTGAAATGCCAAGCCTTTTGGAAGAAGCTCCCAAGTTTCGCGCGTTCAAGTTCGGAGAAGCGGGACTGACGCAGTAGCAAAAAATATGAGCAGCAAAAAGACTTCCTTTGGCCCTTGGGCTTTCTTACAAGTCAAACTCCTACACGGGTGTCTACGAGAAGCCTCACAAAAACAACCAGAGCCTAGGGAAGCTCTTCCTTTTTCTTTTTCAATTCATTCCATACACAGCACAACGTTCAAAATTGTTGCTTCCTCGTTGTCTGGAGTAGGTACTTAGCAACCGCTTTTCGCTCGGTCTTCAATGGTCTTCTTTCGTGTGCAAGGAAAATGAGAACACAACAAGTAACAAAAAACTCTCCCATAATTCCATTGGCCGTTGCACAAGAGTGTCGAGTTGAACAAAATCAAGCTCCTCCATGAGAATTCGTCAAGAAACCCGTACACAACAATGCATACCGTTTCCACCTCGTTGCAAGTGCATTTTTCTTTTGGGCCCGCATTATTACAAAAAGCCTTTTCCTGCTGCTTGCCATTTCCCACCTTTTGTGCTTTTGAAATTTCCAATGCCAGTGCTCCCAACCAATTCAATGCTGGTAAACGTCAAGACGCCATCAATGCGATAAACTCGACGTCGGTCATAAACTCCATGCCATCATACTGTACAATACTGCACAAGAAGACTGCCCAAGTCCTCAATTGGCTTCCACAACCGTCGTAAATGTCAACGGTTGGGTCATCTCGTGATCTGTCGATGTCCCATCTGTATCCAGATAGCTATTCGCACTCCTGCTCTTCGGTAAAACAGGTTTCTTCAATACCGGGCTCGGCGATGAATGTGGAGGATCAAATATTTGCCGAAATACCGGTTCCTGGAACTTATGCGGAGATCGTTCGGGACTCACAGACACGCCTTCTGCTTTTCGTACAATGTCTTTCAGGGCTCTAGTGATCACACCTGCTCGGACCACGAGATCTCTCAGATCTTGCGTATCAAATGGCAGTTTGTCACGATCATGTGCTGGGGTCACACGTTCTTTAGGCGATGATTCCACCCCGGTCCGGTTCTGGTGGATGGCCTGGAGAAAACTCTTAGTCTGCAAACTCTCCCCACGTGGTCGTCCGTAGGGTGGCGTTGCTGGACCGGAGATCGAGCGTCGATTAATCGGTCGGCTTGCCTCAGGCTCAGGTCGTTTGGGAGGAGGTGTTTCATCACCAAAAATGTCTGATGATACCGGAGAGCTTGGGCGTGGTAGAGCCTCATCCTCTTCATTGACCGTGGCAAGATCAATGATGCTCTCCGCATCTTCCCACAGCGGTCGAGAATGACTTTCAAGCAACCCGAGATCTGCTCCTCGAAGTCGAAGCCTCTTAAGCTCTTCGACTAGCAGCATAAAATCTCGAACCTGTCCAAATTGCATGTGTACGCTCTGTTGACGATCCATGATCGACTGTGGAACTATAACACTTCGAATTGATTCGCGGTTCTTGGCCGTGGCCTTGTCCTCCGCTGCGGGCACGATGACCTCTTCCATCTCTTCAGGATCATCAAAGTCGAAATCATCGCTCCATTCCTCGCTAACAGGTTTGCTTCCAAGAGCCCACGTACCAAACTTAGTGGCAGATGATGGTAAATCATTTTCTGTTAAACTATCTCGGTTGACAGGGACACTCTGACTGCGTAGGTGCATGGCTGCATTGGTTTTTCGCCCTGGAGGCCGACTTCGCCCGACATGGTTGCCTTGTTTGCCATGGACAGTTTGAGGTCGAGGACTGATACCATTTGACTGATCACTACCAAACTTGGAGTGTTCCGACCAGTCAAAGATGGATGATCTCTTCGTGGATTGTTGCTCATCAAAGTCATCCTCTGCAAGTTGATCAAAGCGAGCTTGGACAGGGCTGGAGAGGAACTTGCCCGCCATACTTGGCTTTCCCCGGTCTGACTTGGGCGACCAGTCAATGTCGTCTTCCTCGTCCAGGTCACCTAAGCTTGGAAGTTCAGGTTCTTCATGTTGTAGTTGAGGAAATAGACGCGTCGTGGGTGGGGAAGAATTCAAGGCAGCCAACTCACGCGGAGCCTTCCTTGGCACAGGAGTTGAAACAAAATCCTCTGCATCCGTCGTGGGGCTCTTGACTGGGGTTGTAGCCTCGTCCAGATCCATTTCTTGCGAGGGTTCATCGTCTTCAAACCCGCGGATGCCGATGCCGATGCCAATTCGACCACTCTCCCCTGGTCGTGGTATAGATCCCGCGTCTTCCAGGGTAGCGCGTTGCATTAGTTGCTCTAGGCCATCTGCCCTACCCTGTTGCTGATCATGAGATGTCTCGTCAAATATCGTCTCTATTTTAGGCTGACGGAATCCTGAGTGACTACTAGCAGTAGCGCGAGTGGCTAGGGAGTCATATGCCGTGTCACTATGGAAATCCACTGATTCGTCATCGGTGAAAACCCGGGTGTCATTATCTGAACTTGCAGTGGTTGGATCAGACGGAGCCACTGATATTCGTTTCGGTATAGTAAACCGATGCTGTGAAGGTCCATATGAAGGAGGACTTGAGGTGAAGACTGGAGTTCCGGGAGGTAGGTCAATTTCAAATGTCGAGGTGTTTGACATCGGAGATATGTTTGAAAAGGCCGCTGACGGTACTATGCTTCCATAGGCTTCGTCTTTATTCAGCCTCACAATCGGGTCTGTGAAATTGCGAGGAGGGATGCCTTTGCGTACAGAGCCAAGTGTCCGTCTCATCTTATGGCGTCGTGCTGGCGGAGTAACTTCTGGCGGTCGCGCCAGCCGGTCATCCATTTCCGTCAAGTCTCTAGGCTCCACAGCTCCTCCCAGGAGCAGAGTTGGCGGACGGTCCAGTGGTGTCGATACTGTTCTGGCAATTCCTTCTCGATAGAGTCCAGATGAAGATTTTTTCCTGGAATAGCTCGCCTCGAAGAAAGGTCTCCAAGAGTGTTGCTCTTGAGGTACCTGAACCGGTGGCTCATAGACCATCGATTCAGTGGTCAAAGGTCGAACGAATGGTGGACCAGATAGTGTTACCGACCTTTGGTGACTTGTGGTAGGGCGTCGGAAGAATAACGGTGGTTTGCTTCCGTCACTCGTTAGGATTCGTCTCGATGTTGAACGTTTGACCAGCTTATTAGGTCTGTCGAGATCATTTATCGAGATCGGCGAGGGCGCTGAAGACTCATCAAGTCTCGACGACGACGAAGTGGGGCTACCACGAGGGTGACGCGAGAGACTCGATATTCTCCGGAGCCAGGTTTGGCTCGGCTTATGTTCTTTTCCGTCTATTGATGATTCTCTGTCCGACGTCCACGGTCTGAGTGCTGCGTGCCTGCTCACTGAACTTTCACGAGAGTCTGTGCCAGTGCTCTGGGTTACCGCCGAGGGCGTGTTGACCTTCCTTCTGAGTATGGAAGTGGATAATCGTCGTTCGAGTCGTTCAGAAAACGGAGGCGTTGACGTGGAGGCCGTAGATGTAGGAGGGCGTGGTATTTCGGGTGAGATGGACGTGCGTGTAGCAGCATTAGAACCAGGAACCTTTCTCTTGCCCGGTGTGATCAAATATGAATCCGCGTCGTGTGTACCAAGTGCAAATCCGGCGGCGGCAATGCCTAGCGTGCCAACGGCGCAGAGCTGGGTCAACGGGTCAGTAGGCAAAGAGACTGTGTGCATGGAAATCAACAGACCGTGGCAATATGCTCTTGTTTGGATTCCATTACGCTTAAAGAGCCAAATGCCCTCGAGGCACCACAACCCAGATCCTCTGGAGGCCGCTGGTAGAGGACGTCCTCATGGCGGGTTGACCATCGGCAGCAGGAGTAACAAGAGAAGAGTCTTGAGAGTGTAAATAGATCAGAAGTGTTGCAGAGCGGTTGGTGGTTCTAGAAGACGTGTCGACGCAAGGGAGATGGGATTGTGATTGACGCGGGCCAGCAATTGGACGAGCAACACGCGACTGGTTTGGAATGGGTCGGGCCAGGATGCAGGTAAAAGAAACAGTGGACCTGGGTGATTAAGGCTGTTGAGAGTGACAAGTACAGAGCGAACAGATCCAAGAAAACCAACAAAACGACAACGGTAGAGGCACAGGCTGGAGGAATTAGTGGTGGAGGGAAAGTGTAAAGGAGGAATTTGAAGAATCTCAGCTGTGGTTGAAGTGTGTAATTCAACTTGGGCGGATGGAGGAGGAAGTTTGGGTGTCATTGGAACAGGCACTTGGACACCCTTTGCAGGGCAAGCGAATACAAGGGCAGCCACGCGATCCACTGGCACCCGCAGCACCCACAGCACCTTATTTCTTTAGGCGTTTCTAGGTGCCTTGCTACCCGTAAGGCTGCCCTCGCCTACCTGGACTTAGCTGGCACGCTGAAAGACAGTCCCTGCCTCTCCCGTTTCCCGTCTTTCATTATACGAACCCAATATATGATTATCCTCTCGCAATTCCTCGGATTCCTTAATCGACAATCTCATCTGCAATTTGCCCGCCCACGACGGTGGCGTGCTGGCCCTTCAGATAGGCGAAGACCACCAACGCTACGTATGTCAATCGCCGCCACCTCTGATGTACGTGACTTGAAGTAGACCTCCAGTAGCCTCTCAGAGCCGAGTCCTCCCTTCGACCTGAGGGATCCGGTGCCGATATGGGGTACGGGTTACAGGGCACACCCTTTCTCAACCAGCGAGGTAAGTTTTCGGTGGTACGACTGTACTATTGACTACAGTTTCGCGGTCACAAGTCATGCTCTCGCGATCTACACACCTTGTAACCAGAACATTACACTATTAAGAGGGCATTGTTGCTCAGCGCCTAGTCAACCAGACGCAGTGCTACATCTCGGTATCCTCAACAATCATGGATGGAATTTGCCGCTGTTCCCACCCGTAGCAGTGTTTGACGGAGAAAGGGAAAAGAGAGGGACACAACACCTACTTCGCAAGTGGGTTTGTCGTTGATCTACGCCCCCTCATACCTACAGTGTTGTCATATCTTGTAGATGCATCACTCGGCGCGGCTCTCCTTGTTTGTTTGACCTGGGGACCAGTGGACTAATGACCAGGGAGTTTGTTCTTAGCGAAAGCATATCCCAGCAAGTCGACAAACATCGGGCAATGGTGAATCCATTGAGCTGCCATTTTGGGCAGACAGGCGACCCATTGAGCAACAAGCCTCATCCCGGTAGCTCACCTGCTGGAGGGCCCTGTTCGAGTCTGTGAGGTTTCGGACAGGTCGGTGCGGCTGGGAAAGAGGGTCGATGGATCAATGTTGTTGTTGTTAAACGTGTCCAGCCCG
This sequence comes from Cladophialophora exuberans, assembly GCA_030068005.1. Taxonomy (NCBI): domain Eukaryota; kingdom Fungi; phylum Ascomycota; class Eurotiomycetes; order Chaetothyriales; family Herpotrichiellaceae; genus Cladophialophora; species Cladophialophora exuberans. The sequence continues at coordinate 75,822 of JANSVK010000045.1, forward strand.
CTTTTGTGTAGCGGTTCATGCAGACCATGTCGTAAAAGAGGGTTTAAAACGCCCACCAAAAAGCAATCTTTGAGAGCTGAAAACGCACACAAGGCGCAGATGGGCCAGATGGGCCAGATGGGGTGGATGGAGTCAGTCCAAGATGCGTTAGCGAGGCATGCCGCGCGTGAAACGCGATGATAAACCTGGAAAAACAAGGCCAGGATGTACGTAAAGGGCAGCAGGAAGCTGTCGACCTGCTGCAAGCTGCTGCCAGCACTCCGCTAGCCATGCGGTAACCGCTCACCTCGGACGGTTCTTATCCTCGTACGTGTTAGTAGTGGTAGAAATCCGTCACCGCTTAAACAATGATATTTGTTTGTCTGTTGTACAAGGTGGAAGCGGGGACAATAGAAGCTCAGGCTTGTGGCTCGTCTCCATGTATGACAGCCGAGTGGCCATGGAGGCCGAGTGGTTCAGGGTTCTTTTTTCCTCGAGACGCGGTTGCAGGGATTCGGTAGTGGCTCCGTGGCTGATCCGGATGTAGGCCGGTTCCTTAGAAAATGGAAGCATCTGGCGCCATGATAGGCTACGAAGCGGGAATGACGATTGAGACGTTCAAAGTCAGATCTCGCGTCGCGTGCCACTGAGACTAGCTTAAACAGTCACAGTTCCTCGTTCAATCTCAGTAACTGGTCCATATCGTCCACATCACGCCCCAACAGCATCAGCCTCGGATAACGTGCCACCAAGAACTGGATCAGAGAGGGTTTCCACACACGGTAATTGACCGTGGTTACAACTTACTAGACTTTCCGACTGACTCCACGACTGACTTCAGCGATTCCAGACACTCGTGACTCCAGATCTAGGATGCCAGCATACATCAATGTGATGCCTTGGAGCCTGTCAATACTCAGACCATCGGGCAGCACTGCAGCTTCAGCATGCAGCCAAGAGAAAAAAAGTACTGCTCTGGACCCCGACCTCTCCGATGTCTCTGTGTGAGAATGTCTCTCGTATGCATCACGCACAGCATGTACGCTTGAGTGAGTCAATTTCAGACCCACCCGACCAAAAACCAATTTTCTGGGCAAGCTTGAAAAAATCTGATACTACTCCATCATGATGCTCTGCGTCAGCCCTCGCACTGGTAGATAAAAGTGCGGGGTGTTTGCGAGCTTATGCTTCCTCAGAGCCCGTAGCTTCGGCCTCGTTAAGCCGTGCAAAAAGACTATCCAACAATTTTACATATTTTCCGTGCGCACGCGCTCTTTCTATGGATGCCGGCAGAACGAGATGACATATCTTGAAACACCTTCCATCTTATCTATGCTCAACCTGGCCATGTCAGATCCCGAACATGACACTGCCCCGCCGAGGGGTCTGCAGTGCAGCAGCGGTGAAAAAAGGCAAGATTATCCCCCAGCGTGGCCCAGCCTTTCGAATTGCTGCAGGGTGCATATTCTCTAAACGGTCATCCGCATGTGCGGGTGTGCGCGTGGGCGCGTGGGAACGAAACATTATTGCCCGTTGAAGCAGAAAACATCTAGAATTGTCTCAAAGAAATCAATAGTGACTAGGTAGATTGTCAACTTGAGCTTCGGTATGTACCCATCCGTTATTCACGTCGACCATCGGTGTAAGCCATGACCCGAAGTTGTCGGTTGCCTTGACGCATGTGCCAGTGCATGATTTCGACAATGCTGGTCATATGTACTGCTGACTACTGCAAGCTGCTGGTCATCTAAGCGAGTACAGAAACGTGCGTTCCAATCGTACGAGTACAGGCCCTCAGGGCTCATCTGGGCGTCTATTTTTATGGAGTTTGGAGATGTGCGTCGTCGAGGGTTTGCCTTTTAACTGGCAGCTCCAGAGCTCATCAGGCTCTCTACTCCGCCCCCCCCCCTCTCCACCATCAAAAGGATTTTCATACAACAACAAATGAGACGCGTAGGCTTTTCAAAACAGGTCCCTGGCTCCTCCTTGGCCGCTAAAGACACGCTCGACACGCTACAAGAGGTGTGATGTTGCCATGATGCTGGTGATGGCGGCATTGACGTTGTCGGGAATCGACACTAGACTGTGCTTGGGTACTTGCTGTCTTGGCAGTACGGCGGATCACTTGAGCCGTACCTCGCACAATGTCTCAGAGTTTTTCACCATCTCACCACCAGCCACGGTCTTCCTTGTAGCTGAGCAGGTATCTAAAACTCTCAAAGAATTTCCATCATACCGCTTCTTCCTCAGCGACGAGTCTAGAACTGGTCATGCAGAGTCTGGTTCCTAATCCATCCAAACTTGAAGCTGTCGTCAGTCGCTGAACCTGGGAGGGGGGATATTTGACAACGCCACAACTCGGCTCCTTCTCTTCCTTGCAATTTCGTCAGCCACGCATCCTCGCACGCCTCGCAATTCTCTCATTTCCACTCCACCTTCACACATTTGGGCCCGAACCTTCTCCCTCGCCAGACTCCAGGAACCAGGGCATCCAGTCAGATTCGATATCCTTGGTCGTCGGCCCTGAGGCAGTAACACCACCATCTAGTTTCAAGCCTAGGCTGCTACATCAAATCCCACTCCCCTGTCGACACTACCTGTCCACCGCTCATACCCGGTCAACACCTCGTGACCCCATTTCGAGTCAGCCTTGCAACCATGGAAGCTGAAATACAGGCTCAAATTCCAAACATCGACCATGTTCTTTCGGAATACTCCGTGGTGCGTTCAGCCCTTGGCGTTGCGTCAGTCTCTTATGTTCGTGGAGTGGAACACTGCCCCTGATTCTCTTTTGCCTTCTTGAACAGCCGTGTTGTTGACTCACCGACTTAGGGTTATTTGAACCATGCGTCCAAGGCCTACGTCTCAGATGAAGACCCTTCGATCCAGTCTCCGCTGGCCGAAGCTCTTGAGACTGTCACCTCGCTACTCGTGTCCGCTTCTGGAAACTTCTCACAACAGAACGAAGCTGCCATTCGCAACCTTGTTGAGAGGTTCATTGCGAAACTCAGCGAGGCAAATGGCGTCGATCCAGAACGACGACAAATGCCGTTCATGGCCAAAAAGCTGGAGCAGACTATCCAGGTCAGCTCTCAGCGAAATATCTCATCCACGCTGGGTTTGACAAGCGGCGCCATTGACCTTGAAGCCACCAATGCCCGTAAAGTCGAGTCAAAGGTCGATAAGAAAAAGCTGGCAGCCGCTGAGCGTAAGATCAGAGCCAAGTGGGATAAGCGAACCATGAAAACAGTGGAATATGAAGAAAGCCGCTTGTTGAACCAGCCTGATGCCACTCAGTCGTATGAGGAATTCTTCATGGCCGTCAATCCTCTCCAACTTGGTGCCGATGCTCAATCCAAGAGCAAAGACATCAAAGTAGATGGGATCGATGTGTCCATTTCTGGCAAACGCATCTTGACCGATACCAGTCTCACACTTGCCTATGGTCGAAGATATGGTCTTGTAGGTCAGAACGGTATCGGTAAATCCACTTTACTCCGTGCTCTCAGTCGACGTGAAGTTGCCATCCCTACCCATATCTCAATTCTTCACGTTGAACAGGAGATCATGGGCGATGATACGCCGGCACTCCAAGCAGTTCTCGATGCCGACGTGTGGCGGAAGCATTTACTCTCTGAACAAGAGAAAATCAGCAAACAGCTCGTCGCTCTCGAGGTTGAGAGGGGGACGCTTGCCGATACGTCGAAAGACGCCGTCCGTCTGGATAAAGAAAAGGACGGTCTGGACACCACCTTGGGTGACATACAGGCCAAACTGGCGGAGATGGAGAGTGACAAGGCCGAGAGTCGTGCTGCTAGCATTCTTGCTGGTCTTGGTTTCTCGCCAGAACGTCAAAAATATGCGACCAAGACATTTTCCGGCGGTTGGCGTATGCGTCTGGCGTTAGCTAGAGCGCTGTTTTGCGAGCCAGATCTACTGTTGCTCGACGAACCTTCCAACATGTTGGACGTGCCGTCGATCACCTTCTTGTCAAATTATCTACAGACATACCCGAGCACGGTGCTGGTAGTATCGCACGATCGAGCATTCTTGAATGAAGTCGCTACTGATATCATTCATCAACACTCAGAACGACTAGATTACTACAAGGGCGCCAACTTCGACTCCTTCTACGCCACCAAGGAAGAGCGGAGGAAAAATGCCAAACGTGAATACGAGAACCAGATGGCCCAACGAGCCCATCTCCAAGCCTTCATCGACAAATTCAGATACAACGCGGCCAAGTCGTCCGAGGCGCAATCGCGTATCAAGAAACTGGAGAAGATGCCCGTTCTGGAACCTCCCGAGGCCGAGTACACGGTACACTTCCGCTTCCCAGACGTGGAAAAGCTGTCACCACCGATCATCCAGATGACCAACGTTTCGTTCGGCTACACCAAAGACAAGCCACTGCTTCACCACGTCGACCTGGACGTTCAACTCGACTCGAGAATCGGCATCGTAGGCCCCAACGGCGCGGGCAAAACGACCGTGTTAAAGCTCTTGATCGGCCAGCTAGCTCCCACATCGGGTCTCATATCGCAGAACCCACGCCTGCGCATCGGCTTCTTCGCCCAACACCACGTCGACGCCCTGGACATGAACACCTCGGCCGTGGGCTTCATGCAGAAAACGTATCCGGGAAAGACGGACGAAGAGTACCGACGACACCTGGGCGCCTTCGGCATCACGGGAATGACGGGCCTACAAAAACTCGAACTTTTGTCTGGAGGTCAGAAATCCCGCGTCGCGTTCGCATGTATTTCGCTCACGAACCCGCACATCCTCGTGCTGGACGAACCGTCCAATCACCTGGATATCGAAGCCATGGACGCGCTATCGACGGCGCTCCAGCAGTTCCAGGGCGGAGTGTTGATGGTCAGCCACGATGTCACGATGTTGCAGAACGTGTGTACGAGTCTGTGGGTGTGTGATAAGGGGACGGTGGAGAAGTTCCCGGGTGATGTTAATTCGTATAAGAAGAAGATCTCGGCGCAGGCGAATGAGGCGGGGGTCGTGCAGGCTCATTAGAGCGGGAGAGGACAGATGGTAGGTGGCAGATGACCTCGATGACCTCTGTCGTTTTCGACGATGATCTTACGAGGGACATGGACATGGGCACGCGCACGCGCACGCACGTCGTGTGGTGAAATGAATGAATGAATAATAGCGCTTATTGCCGGGTGTCATGCCGTGTCCCCGGAGTGTGGAATTTCGGCATGCGAAGTAGCGAAATATCTAGCGAAAGTATGTAAGACACAAGAAAGAAAATTTGCAGGCAAGACACATGATTTCACTCGCATGTACTATGGTATCAAGCCCCCCTACTCTCTCGAGCTCATCCAGGTCAGCTTCGAGGTTCGAATTCCCCAGACGTAGCGCTTAGTCGTAGCCACGGTATTAGTCGTGGTAGGTACGAGGAGGCGAGACGACGGAGTCTCGATGAGGATGGAGGTATGAACACCCACGGCATTGCAGGAAGAGAATCTCCGGTTCTATGAGTCTACCAAGAACAAGACACGCCGTACCAGCGCCAGCGGCTGGTCTTGCACTTCCCCATCAACTTCACGGACTCTCGCATACTTTCAAGAGACCAAGGGCCAGCTAGGTGTCATGCCAATATGTCGTCTGCAAATTCAAGCAGCCACGATTTCCGACTCAACTTGATCCAAGTTCCATTCCCCTCCGTGCCTGCCCTCTAAATCTCAACTCATGCCCAAAAGATGAAAGGCCCCCTCTCCCTACTGACATGTCTCTCCCTCCTTCTAGCAGTATTCCCATTGCCATTCTCTTCTCCATCTCCATCGACGTCCATGGGATCTCCTTCCTCCTCAACACCCAACGCATCCGTCCACTCCATCCCCTCTCCCTCCCCCTCCATATCCAATCTCCACCACCGTCCCATCATCATCTTCCCTCCCGGGAAAATCGCACCCTCATAGGCATAAGCGAACTCTGTGTCCTCCCACTCCAGGTATTCACTAGACATGTACCGCTCCTCCATCATCTCGAGTTTTCGTTTGGTGAAGAACGTGCCGTCGCGCCACTGGTGGTTCGAAAGCAGTTTGTTGCGGAGATGACGGTCAAGTAGGGCACCTAACTCAACTGAGGTGAGAGAAGCTCCCACTCCACTGAGAAATTGGTCGACTGTTTGACCGGGAGGTATACCACCATCCTGGACGACTTGAGAGGTGATTGCTGTGCCGAAAGGGTTGCCGAAGTCTCCTTCAGCGTGCTCGAGCATTTGAATCAGGCAGCTTGTGGTAAGCTTGTAGAGAACCATGACAATTCGATTCCAGCCCGGGATACCGGGGGTCTGACTGTCCGAAATCGATTCTGGCTGTGCAGGGATTTGGTGAATGACTCCTCGTAAACGCATCGCAAGATATGGGTGGTATTTTGGCAGCGTCGCGGACGTTACAACATCTGGGCTGGATGCTTTACTTGAGAGGTCGAGGAAAGGCGCAATACCACGAATAAATCTGTACGGAACACTCTTGGGATCTGGTAATGTCGCTTGAATCATGGCAATATCTTGAAAGATCGGCGGCCAATACCCTTTTCCATTGTGGCTGACGACATCGAAATCGAGTGTCTAAAGTAGGGTGTCAGTCATTTTGTGTCGCTGTGCAATGTAGTCAGGTTCTTACCAGAGCATCAACATCAGTCCATTCCTCTGCCGTACTTTGGATTTCTTCAAGCTTGGAGATCTGCTTTGGCCATTGTCCCAAGGTACTATAGTGCCCATAGAAGTTCGTCGGAATATCTGAGAAATCATCGCTCAATGGTTGCTCCCATGGCCCGGGGGCGATCCCGAGGCGCATCAATCCTTTTGCCATCTTTGAATATGTGTTCTCTCCAGGGTCTAACGCTCGAGGCTTTCCGGAAAATTCAACGAACTGCCGCGACCAAAAATTTCGGATATGTAATAGCTCATATGTTTCTAGCTTATGTGATGATGTTGTGTTCGACTTTTCTGGCTGCGCATCCAAGTGGTGATAGAGGAGTTGCAACGGCCTGTTCCAGTTGTAAACAATTGCTAGATCGTAATTGGATCTCGATGTCCTAATAACACGGAAGAATTGGGATGCTGGAGAAAGCAGTAAGTATGAACACGTTAACTGCAAAGCGTCGAACAGTGGATGCGCTTGGCCATATTTCTGTTTGGTGGCGGGAAAGAAGAAGCATGAAAGGAAGGTCTGCATCCAGGGTGATCGGGAGGGAGATGACATGACTTCCAGGTTGCGAGACTTCAGACCGGGTCTAGGAAGATTATGGTCCGGGTTGTAGGATTCTGAGATAGAGTAAGCGATCTTGCATTTGTTTGGCAAGTCAAGGACTGACCCAGCAACAGGTCTCTCAAGACTTCCAACTGACACACCAATCTCTCATCTTCAGGGTCGGCGAACGCGACGAAGTTGTCAAGCACGAAGCATCGAATTTTGTAGGCCGCTGCAAACTCCAGTGGACCAGCAACAAAGGGATGATCGTAGAGGGCCAGAAAGCGCTTTCGCCAAATCGGGGACGTGTCTGGTGCTACATCGTGGACAAACCTATGCCCCGAGCTGATGATATTGACAAGGTCTCGATCATTGGGAAGGTGGGAGACAATTTCGTAGATCATCTGGCGTCATCAGTAGAGAGCCTCCGCGGCACAATCAACGGACTCTTACCTCCGATGGGAGCTCGTGGAGCTTTGGAGGGGGAGGTTGAGCCATGTTCAGCGGTGAGTTTGGCGCAGATCATATCACGATCACAGGGGCGAGAGAATAAGTCGCTGGTGATTGGACATCAAGGTTGGATGGGAGGAATAGGACAACCCACTGAGGGAAACGTCAACCACTGCGAAGAGAAGTTGGATGCAGATCAGAAGGTCATTGTAATAGCCACTGTAATAGCTGTAGGAGGCTGCTTTGACTGCGGTGCAAGCACGAAAGTCGACGCTCGGGTGAGGCGATAATCCGAAGAAAGAAACATCTGCATAGATACGCTCAACATCATATATCGCCCTCAGTACATTCAATACCACATTCAGAACAACTTTCCCAACATTGCCGCTTGCTTGCTTGCTGGGTGTACGCCTGCCTCAATAGACCACTCCCAAAATCGATCTGTACATGTTTCCTCCTTTTATTTCCACGAATCACATAGCGACTGAATTGAGAGCCATAGCAAATAGGCATGCCGCAAGAGTCAACCAAAGTACTGGCTTGAATTGGCTTCCGGATCCCGTGGAAGCTGGCGGAGATCCTGAAGATGTTGCTGAAGAGTTTCCTGAGCCTTCAGTCCTCTCAATGAGATAAATTTCTCCTGATGAATCGGAGGACACGAAGATTCTGCCTTGAGAGTCGATGGCCATACCCACTGGTCGGAGGCAGTTGCCAGGACATATTGAATTGTCCTGATTTGCAAAGATGGGCTTCGCTGCAGTCATGCTCTCGAGAGGATCCTTCGGTTCACCCGCGCTGTTGAAAGCCACGACAGACACCTGGTAGCCCTTTGGAGGGTCTGTGTTCCAGCTTCCATGAAAGGTGATCCAGCCTTCTGTACCACTATTGTTGAACTTCATATCGAGAGGAGCCATATGTGCTTGGAAGACGAGTCGAGGTAGCAGCTTCTCGGCACAATAGGCGTCTGTGTGGTTCATTCCGTTGTTTGAATCGATGCTGAATTGAGCTCCCACAGTCAAGTTTCCATGATCCGGGAGATCCTGAACAGCCCAAGCTGAAAAACAGTACGGATAACCAAAGTTTCCACCTTGGTTAGCATTCCGTGTCCCATTGAGATAGCCCAGAAAATTCATCTTTTCAGCAGGATTGTCCAAGTGCACATCGACGCCCATTCGAGTGATCTGGTCGGCAGAATTCTCCACACAATAGATGCCTCCACTGCGTGGGTGTTCAGCAATTCCTACTGCGTTTCGGATTCCCCAGCCCAGCAGCAGTCCACTGGTATCAAAGTCATGTCCTGTGCTTGTCGCATTGTTGATGTTGAATGCTTTGATCTGAGAATGGCCCGAGGTGATGTCTGCAGCATCAAAGTCAAGGTTGGAAGTAGACCCCCGTGTGACCATCAGCAGGTTTGGTGCCTTCCTGGATAGCAACAAAGTCCTTGTTGTATGGTCGCTTCCTGCCATATTGGTGACAAGGGTTGTACGGTTGGACACGGTTCTTGCTGACGGATTATAGCCCCACGAATACACCGTTTCGGAAGAGGAAGCGAACAGAGTTCTGCCATCTTCTGATAACTCGATTCCGTGGTTCAACTGTGCATGCAGTCAGTACACATTACTTGCCTGTGACAGCAACGACTCACGCTCATCTCAGGGGTGAGGTCCGAAGACTGGCTCACAGAAACGCAGCCATTGTTCTCTTCCAATCTGTGTGATGAAATCAAGCCTCTTCCTTGTTCTACCACCAAAAGATTCCCATCACGATCGAGCTTGATACCTCGGGGCTGTGCTAATCCGGTAGCTACAACCTGGTAGCGGTATCCGGCCGCTATAGACGGTTGTATTGACCCAGAGGGTGAGAGACCGCAGCTTGATGAGGACTGTGCGGAGGTATAGGAGAGGAGCAGAATGAAGACTGAAGCGACGGCGATCAAGAAGGCTTGCATTGTGGGCAGACAGGGACACAGGCATGCAATTGAAGGAAACTCGTATCAATCTCTGGCAGAGGATTCAACCAACGTTCAGGCAGGGATGAAAGACAAGGATGAAGAAGTTCTTCTGTGCACAAGAAGGAAGGAAGGAAAGAGCCATGACGAAACAGCAAGTGCATCAACGGCTTGGATCTCTCTTGCGCCTTGGAAGGAGCTTTGAACAAATGCTGAGCAATTCAAGGTGAAAAGACCATGGCATTTCCATTCGATGATCTCATGCAGATGCCAAAGTCGATGCCACCGACGCCGCTGAACGCTCACTTTCCGGCCCATTGGTGGGTTTGATCGGCACCAGCCGGATACTGACGCTAAACCCTTCATAGAAAAGCGGCGATGACGACGGAGGAAGGACTGCCGACTCATCCGATGCCTCAAAGTCTCGTGACCAGGAAGGCGCAAAAGGAGACAGGCACGTGACAGTCCTGAACGATGAGGGCAATGTGTACTAGCGATCCCTAGACTCACATACTTACAGGTATTGATACAGACTAGTCGTGGGAGTTGTCCGGTATGAAGGAGCTGTGTTTGAATGAAGAAGCAAGCACGGCAAGAGAGGGAAAAGGGTAGCAAACAACTCACTCGACAAGTGCATGACTTCAAAAGCATTCGCTATGGACAGGGGGTATCTCCAGACTGTTCCTTCCGGTGCCTATCTCCATGAATTTCCCATCTTTCCTGTTCTCCTACACAGCCTCATGCAGTACATCTTCTTCTGCATCGTCGTCCAAACCATCCACCTCTCCACCATTCGTATACGTTGCCTCGTCCGTCGCACCGCTCATCAGGACATTAACCTGCCCGCCCAGTGCCTTGACTTTGGCCTGCGTCATCTCATATACGTACTGACCCAAGTGTTCAACGCCATCCATCTCAGCCGTCTGGTTTTCGTCGACTTCGTCGTCCACCAGACGCGTTGTCGGGAACATTTCACCCGTTGTCAGGACCAGTTTGTCCGGTCGTTTGCTGAATAGGTCCATAGCGGGTTTCATTTCAAAGCAACTTGCAAAGAGATCTTTCCTGCCAAGGACGTACAGCCCCAGTCGTGCGCGTGACAGTGCTACCGTTAATCGCCTCACGTCACGTAGGTAACCTACTGACTTTGTGCGTGTCATCGACACAATCACGAAGTCATTCTGCTCGCCTTGATACTTGTCCACTGTGGTCACAATCCTGGGCATTCCAAACAACGAATTGTTCTTGCAGCGATGCTCCAACACATCGCGGATCAAAGCTCTCTGTCCTGCGTAGGTGGCTAGGATTGAAATGCTGCGTGCCGGATGTCCTAGCAGGCGCATATACTGGAACAGCGCAACTGCATACTCCGCCTCTCCTAGGTTTTGGATGAAATGTGGAGTTGGTTCCCTTTCTCCGCCGCCTTGATAGTCAGGCACATCGATGAATTGGTAGTCGTATCGGAATCCGGCGTTTGCAGACGCAAATTCAGACTGGGAGAGCAGATGAGGTAGATTGCCGAGATTATTATACCTCCAGGAGAAGAGCTTCGCAATGGATGGGCGACATCGACCTTGTTGATCGAGGTGGATGGCGGGGACACCAAGTCGGACAAGACGCAGAAAGAGTGACTGCTCGAAGTTCCCATACTGACGGATAGCGAGATTCTGGACGATAGGTGAATTCTGCAGGTGGTCACCGACCAAGACGATGCGTTTCAAAGGGAGCTCGCCTGTTTTGGCATCTGGATTTTGCATGGCACATGGTATGAAGGATTCAATTTCGGTGACCTGAGCGGCTTCCTCCATGATCAGTGTATCATAGTGAAAGCCAAGCTCAGCGATTTCTGATCTTCTCATAGCGGCATGTGTCGATGTCATGGCAATAATTCGTGCCTCTGAGATGAGCAAATGGTTGGCCTGATCGCGGTTGGTACGTAGGATCTCGAAAGGTCGTATCGACTCCAGCTCAGAGAAGATCTTATCGATGTGATATTGGCACCCAGCAGCAGCTTCTCGTAAGGCCTCCCGAGTGGCGTTTTCGGGGAAAAGCGATGGAACTGGAGCATTGCTGAAGTATTTGTAGAAGGGGAACGCAGCAAGTATTGTTTCTGGTGACGCATCCTCCGCATTGACTGCGTCCCAGAATCTTTGCCATGCAGGTTTAATGAAGACTTGATTGAAATAGTCCGCAGTTTCGCAAGTAGCACCATGGGCACCTTCAGCACCGATTGACGCAGCTAGGCGATTGACCTCCGACAGATATGCCTGTCGATTCTCAAGAAAAGACTCGATTCTCCCATACTTACTGAAAGATGTCTCTGTTTCGAGTTCCTCTTCGCCATGACCGAGACGCAAGAGATGACGAGGATCTATGTCGAGCGCGACTATTTTCTGGAAAAGTTGGTTCAGCGCTTGATTGCTGTGGGCAATGAGTAGAATCCGTTCAGAAGGAAAGTTGTGGTACAGCAGGTTTATGGTCTGAGTCGCAACATCAGTCTTACCCGTACCCGGCGGGCCAACAACAACGGTGAGGCCAGGTTGGGTTGCAGAGACAACAGCTTCGACTTGTTTAGATGTGAATCGAATGGAGTTTTTCTTGGGTATGTCCATCGGATACGGCCCCGTGTTACGTGGCTTGTAGGTTGATACCTTGATGGTCGACAAATCTTGCTCCATCTCATCACGCCGTCGCTTTTTTGGATTTGTTGGGGGTTCTTTAGTTGTTTGTGGGAGGATTTCGAGAATATAGGGTGGTTCCAGAGAAGTCTGATCTCCTAAAGAGGAATCAACAAGTTTTCCTGGAAAACTTTCGGCTAAATGCTGCCAGTCGAGGAACGTGTCAAGGTAGTCAACGGATTGGACTCGGTCGGAGTTGAGTGGATATGAGGCAGTCTTTGCGTCGCCATAGCCCAAATAGACCTCTTGTAACCATGTAGGCAGTGAGGCTTGGGATGAAACCAAGCTTTGAATGGTTTCTAGTACGGGTTTGAAGTTATTTTCCCTTCCTTGTCTGCGAGCGATGACATTTAGAGACGAGATTTCTGATCCTCCACGTCCAGACTTCAGCTTATCCGGAGCATACGAAGTTGTATCGAGGTCAAGCAACAGTCGTCTCTGTCGTGGTCGTGAGTAGCCATTTTCTTGCTGGGCTCTTAGAGCTCGGCCGTTTCCATCCAGGACTTGGACAACTTCAGCTGCCCTGAGTGCCGTAAAGAGTTTATCTTCTCCTTCGAGATGCGAGTGGCCGTTGGTCAGCGAACGAGAGTTATCTTGTGGTTTAACCGCCAGCAAAAACACAACATCATGAGGTCTGAGGCTATCCCAGTCTCTGCGAATGTTGTCCGACAAGCGGCTAACGTCAAGGATCACCTCCGCTCGCACAAAGCCTGGTTTTAGGTGACCAACCTTGGGAGGGCCGACTTCGATAATGGCGGGCTCGGGAATTGGTAGTGCCATCTTTGAAAATCCATCAAATATGGTGCTGCCCCGGTCTCTTGCTAGCTTTGGTCTCATACGTCTCACAATGCTCTCCAGATCTTTTCTGATGCCATAGAAAGCCTCGGCCTGATAGAGCTGGAAGGAACGCCACATGAAATCGCTTAGCGTTAGATATTGTAGATTCAACTTTGGGATACCCAGTGGTTGAGATCCGTCATATTCTTCGGTCTTCAGAAATCCTCGATCATATAGCGAGTCGACCGTTGGTAGCACGGAAAGTTGAGTGACGATCTCCTGAAAGTCTCGAGGCTTGGAGAAGGACAAAAGCAACGTTTCCACCAGTATCGCATGGGTTGTAGTTATTCCAGCAAGTGGCGGATACGTGGTTCGGAAGCCAAGATGTGTGCATAGCTGTTGCAACTCCTCGGCCGTCAGAGCTGAAAAGTGAGACTCGAGCTCACTCCGCTTGTTGATGGAGCCAAAATTTGACAATGCAAGGACTTTCAATTTGCCCTCGTAGTGCTGGAGAGCAACTCTTTGTAATCTTTCCAATGCCTGATAATGGCCTTTGCGAATGCCCTCGTGACCAGGAACCGCGTTTCCCAGGTCGTCAACTGCAAAAGTCTGGAAATGTTCGAGGAGGTTGGCTAGATCATGGAACAGTGCGGCATCGTCTCTCTCGAAAAGCTTGGATGTCCTTATGACAGGAAGTATATTCAGATTTTGTAAGAGTGGGTTGGTGTAGCGTCGAGTGGGCAGTTGACTGACTAAGTCGATCAAGAATTCCAAGAAGCGTTCACAGTAGACCATTTCCAGAGAATGAGAGAGTTTCGGCTTGTTCAGGCGAGCGATGAAGTCAATCAGCATTGTGTACAGCCATCCACGGTCAAAGCGAAGCCGATTCTGTGTCTCTGGGTCTGCAGCATCAAATCTCCGAGCGGCAGCCCTCCAAGCTTTCCTCCTTGTTGAATTGACTTCCAGAAGCCTCTCTCTTGCGCTTTCATCATGTAAATTGTGCCACGTAGCGATAGAAACCAGAGGTGCGCATTCTTTTCGGACGTGTTCATTCTCAAGCGACTGAAATGCCCCGAGGACGAATGTGAGCAGGGATAAGCGGGATTGGATGGTCTGCGAAGGATCGAGATTCAATGAAAGGATTCGACGGAAGAGGTTCGAGAAGTCTTCGGGGCGGTCGGTGAACAAAGACCAATCTTGAAGGTTGGAGCGTTGCTTGACGTTGAAGAAAATTGCGATGAGCAAGACATGGTGGTTTGACGATGAGTCGGGACTATAAGTCGACCACAAAAAGCCCTCAAGGATCTGAAGTCTCTCGAGAACAGCTAGAGAGTGCAACTCAAAAGCTTCCTGCTCCAGAGGTTGCCATATTTCGTTCGCGATGACCTCTGGCTTGACCTTGGTCGGCGCGTGATCTTTGCCTAGCCAGTACTTCCTTGCTAGCTCTTCCCAAGGACTGACGCCTTCAGTCTCAGGGTCGCCGGTACCAGGAGCGACATCCAGGGCTGGAGCCATGGCTGGCCGTAGTTGTAAGCCCATTGAGCATGGGTCGGAGAAGTCGCGTGGTAAATAGACGAAATGTGAAAGTCGCTTGCGATTCAATGCAAAAAATTACTTTGACTTCTCCGCATCGCAGCCTCGTAGCCTCGTGGAAAGCTCAGCCTTATCACTCCAAGCACGATTCTCTAATTCTCTTTCTTTTAAACTACCACAAACAATAACCCATGCATTCCTAGCAGACTGGTCTCCCAACAACTTCACCGCCAAACCCTGAGACGCGTCTGCTCTATGCCAACAACCAAAGCTCTCAGCTACCACCCTCATCATCCACTCTCCCTCCGTTCGCTACAGACATGGCCGTTACTGGTGTCCCCACCGTCGCATCCTACAAAAGCCTGATCGGATCATGTATTGAACAACTCAGCGATGGTCGCGAGGATGGCGACATCGACTCTCCTGTCCTCGAAACCGAGTGTACAGCTCTCCTCGAAGAGATTCGGACACTGCGCAAAGACATCAGCCCCGACGCCATGCAAATACACAATGCCGCAGTTGAAACAGTCTGTCGTGACTTCGTCGTTGATACCGTAGCCTCGGTGGACATCTCTGAACCTGCATTCTCCCAAGTCTGGGTTCTCCTCGATGTCATCAATATTCTCTCGGACAACGAACTCTGCGAACCGGGGCTCGGATTTTGGCTGGTGGAAGAACTACTTGACAGCCACACTATTGAGGGTTGCAGGAAGGTGTTCGATTACCTTGAATCGCGAAGAGAGAGGATGACGGCAAAGCACTTCAAACAAAAGAATCTGGTCATTTTACGATGTTGTAATGAACTCCTCCGAAGACTGTCGAGGGCTGAGGATACTGTTTTCTGTGGTCGTGTCTTTATTTTCCTTTTTCAAAGCTTTCCGCTGGGTGATAAGAGCTCCGTCAACTTGCGGGGAGAGTTTCACGTCGAAAATGTCACCGATTTTGACCCGACTCCCGTCAAATCGGAAAATGCTATCGAGCCTATGGAACTGGACACTGGGACACCACAGGCCGCGACATCTGGAGACCGTACACCCGCATCAAACAGCCAAACGCAGGATCCTGAGAAGACTGCTAGAAGCACACCAATCTCAAGACCTATCAAATCCGAACCCAAAGACCAGCAGCCACCTCCAGACCTCGACAGCTTATACCCTAAGTTCTGGGCACTACAGTCCTTCTTTTCCTCACCAACAAAACTATTCACCCCTTCGAACATCTCCGCATTCAAGGATGGAATCACCCAGACACTCTCCTGCTTCAAATCTGTCTCCAACAGCTCAGCACCGTCAGCAAATCCAGCAGAGCCGAAAGTCGGCCTCAAGCGCAAACGTACCGATGCCGATTTATCATCCTCCACCTTCAATCCCAAGTACCTCACGAACCGTGACCTTTTCGACCTGGAAATCCACGACATCGCCTTCCGGCGGCATATCCTCGTACAAGCCTTGATAATGATCGACTTCCTCCTCTCCCTCTCGCCCGCGTCAAAGGCAAAATTCGAAGGCTTGACCAACAAGTCCGTCCTCTATGCCTACACGCTTTCAGACGAAGACACGAAGTGGGCTCAATCCACTCGCTCACAGATCGCAACGTACCTGCAGCAAGGAGGAAGCGGCAACGAGGGGAAATTCTACTACCGCATGGTTGACACCGTGCTGTCCCGAGATAAGAACTGGGTACGGTGGAAAGCCGAGAACTGTCCGCCCATCACCCGCGACGGCGTCTCACCACAGACATACCTAGAATCGAGGATCTCACTCGCGCGCATAGCCGAATCCGCGCGCGCACCGCTCGTCAATCCGCCGGGTGCGCAGGACTTCGCCTTCCTGTCCAAAGTCGAGCCTCTAGAGGCCCTGAAACATCCCTCGCAACGGCACAAAATTCCCACTCCGGAGGACTACTACCGCAGCATCGAATCCGACACGTTGGATCTGGACTTCGCAACCACGGAGGAAGAAAAGCAGGAAATCCAGGAACGCCAGGCCGGGAAGGTGTGGCGAGCTCTGCGACGCAGCACGAACCGGTTCGTCATGTGTGAGAAAGTGCAGTACGGTGGTAATTACAAACCTTTAGTCGAAGCGGTGAAGATGGAAGAAGACCACAGCGAGAAAACGGGCGAGGTGGTGGGCGAGGGGGAAGGCGACGATGAAGGTAAAGAGAAAATCGAAGTCAATGACGACGGCGCGGACGTTAAGATGGACTCTACTCAGGGTGAAGGTCTCATAGACGTTCAAGGTGAGGTACAAGACCCACCGCCGGAGTCGGAAACGCAGCCTGCGGAAGGCGAAGAAAAACCAGCGAAGCCAGGCCTCGACACCACCGGCGACACAGATGCAGAGATGTTGGACGTTCCGTCGGAAGAGGCCGGCGAGGTGGAGGTCGCGAAGAACGGTGGCGGTGGTGATGAAAATGACGAAAGTCAACAAGCCGCCGCGGAATAGTGATTGATGAGGTTTACATGTGTATCTGTTATCATCCACAAAATATACCCCCTTTTAAAGCCTTGTCTGTCGTGGATTTGCGTTTCATGACTTTAACAATTTCAACACGTAGAAGGATAAAAATAGATGTTCAAGATAGCCTCCGAAGAATCTCGATATGCCGTATCGGTACAATACGAAGCAGTATTCTAAGGGGAATAAAGATAGCTGTTTTATTCTGAGGACAGGTACATAATTTCGAGTTTGGAGTTTTCCTCTCTCCGTACAAAATCGAATATGCCCCCGAGCCTGTGGACTAAATAATTGGCAGGCAAGCAGGGTGGCTCGCCCTCTAAGAGGTGCCGGCGTCAAAGCTCAGGTACATGTTAGGCCTGTCGAGACACCCCCATGCTACTGTGGTTGACAATAAATATAGAGTCGAGGTAAACCTAAGACCCAACTCATATGCCTGCGCATTGACGCCGGCACTTACTAGAGGGCCAACCACCCTGCGTGCCTGCCAATTATTTCGTCCACTGGCTGCTTCCCTCTCTCGCGTCTTATTCATGCGAAACGACTTGTATGTCGCTGGGCGAAAGATGTCTCAGACCATGTTGGTCCGCGAAGGAAAGATCAATGTCAATGGCAGTGCGAGAAACAGTATCGAGCGAAAAAGGTCCCAGCACGGGTGGTTTATCATTGTGATAGCTCTACCTAGCTCTGGTTCGATTTTCTTGTCTTCTGGTGGTGCTAAGCTAATGTGCATGTACATGTCTGTGTCCCCTTTAGCTCCGTCGTCGCTGGTGTCTAGCTCTCGTAAGGTCCTCGCTGCGCGTATGTATGTCTTGTGCGGGTTTCCAATTCGTGACATGACTTTGGCACCGGAGGCCCGAGGTGCCGAATGAGGGCGGTCGAGATCTATCGCCAGCTCTTGTACTATCCTAAGTTTCTTTGTTGTACTCTATAACAATGTGATAGTGGCGAGACTTCGATGTCTAAGCTCGATCAGCTTCTTTAGCATTCTAATACTAGTCCGTAGAGTCTCGGGTGTGCTAAGCCTGCGAAACTATTGTCAAGCTTTCCGTTCTGTTTGCAATGACTATCGTTTAGCGCCTATTCTTTAAACCCTCGCCTTGATGTATACTTATGAAGTTATGTTAGTATCGCTCGGATTTTCTTCTCCGCCGGTAGTTGCGCGATTCGAAAGTATGACGTCCGGCCCGTAGAGTTTAATAGCTTGCTTACGTGCGGCTACGGCTAATTGGTCGATCTGGGTCTTGCGCTGCTTGAGGTTGATGAGAAGGGCTTCAACCTGATGACCAAATTCCGGGGCTGTTCTGAACAGTGGCAGTTCAGTTCGCTTTCCTTGAAAGTTGTCCACATCGGCTTGGATGGTCTTGGTCGCAGTCTCGATCTTGGTCAAAAGCTCGTTCGAGCATTCCTTGACAAGCGCGTCGAAGTCTTTGTGTATGCCCTTACAAACATCCCGGACGAAGCAGGGGTCTCGGAAATGCTGGTTGAAAATAACCTGGCGTCGCTGGGCTATACCTGTCCCTGATTTCATTAGTGAGTGGGGTAACACTAGGGCACAGTACTTATCTACCTTTCTCTTCACCGGCTTTTCTGTAGGCTGGTCTCATGGAAGCTGTGACATAGCATCCTGTTTGACTGACCGCTGCGTTACGCTTTATAATGCCGAGCCCATGCAGAAAGGAATCTCTAGTTGACCCGGCCGCCTCGTCCAAGATCGCTTGTCGTGTCATGAGAGCTTGCACAAAAGCTTCCGGCGCTCCGAGCTCACGGCATTGCTGCGGGTATTGTAAGAAGGCAGCGTCGATTATGCGAGACAGCTCAGCCAAATCTTGCCGTATCTGAGTTTCGAATTCGAACCATTTGGTCTTCATGGTAGGCTCGAAACATCCAATGAGATCTTGATTCCAATCATAGAATCGATGACCTTTTTTCCCTTTAGCAAGGTGGCACCCTTCCTTTCTGCAGATAGCCTGAACGGTACTGTGGTGTACGTGCCTCCAACCATTGGCAACGTCAAGGGCTCTCTGGCTAATGTATTCTCTTTTTAATCTGAGACATTTCAGAATTTTCTCCATGAACATCGCATCTAGATCACTCATCCAATCTCTCAAGACGTGGTCGAACTTCCGAAGCGCTTCGGGTTCTGGCAAGACTTTGCAAGGAGCGTCCGGCCCCACCCTGCTGCTGGAGACCCAAGTTTCAAATGAGTAGATCATGGCTCGGTATCGTGAGCCGAGGAGGGAGTTGTTGATTTGAAAGAGATTTTTGGCTGGAAGATAGTCGACATGCTGTTGAAGACGTCTTATCCCACTAAGATCTTCACCTGTCTCGTCGGATGGTTCTTCATCTTGGGATGCCATATGCATAGCTGAGTCGACACAAAAGACCTTGAGTTTTCCCTCTCCTAGGAGAGATCCGTACTTCTGCTGCATGGAAAAGTTTACTTTCTTGTTTCGCGCCGTCATCACCATCTTCTTCATATCTCGCTCTGCACGGGCAACTTCTTTGTAGGGTGCATTTCCCTTTCGCAAATCTAGTAATTTCTTCTTTGCCACCCGTAAGGCTTGAGGATTCGCCGATCTCTCGATGTCACTGGTCAACTCTGCCGAATGTGTGCAAACGGCAGTGACTGTTTGCAGGGTAAGCAATCCAGCATCTGGCCTCTGCATATTCTCTCTCACGACCTGCTGTAGAATAGGATTATCGACTGCTCTTGCAATATGGGCACAGACAAAAATATCATCGCATTTTCCCCTTTCGATGTCTGTTAGCCTGGTCTTGACAAAGACGAACTGAGTCGGCTTACTGAGCTTCCCTCGCTATCTTCAACCTAGCATAGTTCGCGTCGTGGACGCCCGGAAGATCAACAAGGATTACGCCAGTTTTAAGAAGTGGCGCATCCAGATAGACGGTCAGTTTTTCGATGAGAGGCCACAGACCGCTGTTACAGAAGTCTGCCAAGACGGCTTGCACCTGTTCCTCATCCTCGACATCTTCTTCCCAAATGCCGTTGACCATACCAGCTGGCCACTTGAGGCACGAAGCCCATTGACGGAGATAATGCGTGGCAGTTTCTTTTGTAGTGCCAGGTGTATCGATCAGCAACTTCTTGAGGTCGAAGCTCTCCATGCGCCCAAACAAGGTCTCGAATGTGTCTTCGGCTATTCGGGTTCTGTCTTCAATCTCCTCTAGACTCACCTCTTCATCTTTCTCATTGTCAAAGCGAGCATTGAGGTCGTCGAAAAAAGAAGCAAGAACCTCATCGATGTTTGTTGTAGTGTGGAAGACGCATTGCACTGCATAATTAGCCGTCCCATCCAAACGGTCTCGGTAATAGACAGGGAAGGAAGTGACCGCGTTCCCGCTACCGTCGACCAGTGCAATTCCATGCTTTTCGAGCAGGGCACACACGAGACTCGATTTCCCGACACCTGAGACCCCTATCAACCCAACATACCTCTCGTCTGGTCGTGGAAGTTCTGCAAGCCCTTCTGCTTCGCTTAGAAGTTCTAAAGGGAGGCGCTTGGGTGATTCGTTATAGACCTTCAAAATACGTTTCGCATCTTCCTGAGCCATCTCTGCAGCAACCACGAAATCGACCTCTCGATGTGGAGGGGGACGAGGATTAGGGTTGACGACCTCATTTTGAGGTTGATGGCGTGTCTCTTGTTTGACTTGGACTCTCGAAGTTTCTCTGGTAGCCGGTCGTTGGTCGTTCGCCGACATCTTGCGGGAGCAGAAGTCGAGCTTGCTGTGTCAAGCGAACGTCTGAAATCTTGACTGGAAAGATATAATTGAACTGGAAGGAGAGTTGTACCGGGGTCGATGAGAAAGACCTGAATTTGTAGGCAGGCTCTACAGCAGCTGCCTGAGGGGAGGCAATGAAACTCACGGTCTAATTTTCAAAAGTCCAGAGGCATGATCGGGAGAAAAGATTGCCTTGAGGCAGAAAATGTGTGAGAAGGAAGCTGTGAGTTGTCAATTCGACACGATGCAGTCAATGTCAATGAGGAAAGGCAAGGAGAAAAGCGCGATATTAAAGAAGAGACTTGAAGAGAGCAATGAAGGAATCGTCCACAAGCCTTTCAGTTTACCAGTAAGGTGGTGGTTGTATGTGAAGAGTAGAATCATCTAGAGGTCCGAAAGTGAAGTGAGCCTTCATTAACTAGCAGAGTCAAGTGAATACTCGATTCATTGTGAAGTGAGCGGTCGGGAAGAGGAGAAACACTGAGCTCAAATTGAAGCGAGACGTCTTACATCTATCGTGGCATCCTGCCAGTAATTTTGTCCACTGGCTGGAGGTTGATGGGCTTGGCGGACTCCCATATAAACGATGGTGCCAAAATATATCGACCAGTCTGCAGGGGCAGGCGCTAGGGACAAATCAAGACAGAAGGTACGATGAAAGGAACAAGCATCGATGATGTCGCTCTATTGTACAAAACTATACTTTTTTGTCCAATATCTGCAAGTAGTGTCCTTTGAGGCAATATCTAGTATCCCTTTGTGCAATATCCATTTCGCTGGTGAGGTATCTTTTCATAGCATCGCATCGCATCGCATCGCATCGCATAGCTCAGTACCCATAGTGGCTGCCATCGCATTTCAATCATAGAAGACTCCATTAGTCGCCGTATGCCGCCACGTAGTTCATACACAAAAATAAACAGGGGACAGATATCAACAACTCCCCGTAAGGGAAAAAAAAATCATAACCCAATCCCTCTGACAGGTTCACTGCGCACGACGCTCTGACTCCTAGCGCCCCATTTCCCCAGTGCCAGCGCCTCGAGCGTCTTCGAACGTCCCGCCCATATAGAGCCACGCTTCGCCTTCTCCTGCACCTCCGGCACGAAGAAGTGCGTGATAACGGCCCCGAGAATCATGGCGGCGCTGAAGATAACCAGGATCGTGCCATATCGTCTGGTTTGATTGTCTCCAGGGGACGAAGAGCCGAATTTGTAGTAGAAAGAAAAGATCTGCACGAAGATGGAGCCTAGCTTGCCCGAGGCAGCGGCGATGCCGTGGCACGAGCCGCGATACCGCGTAGGGCAGATTTCGGCTGGGATCATC
Source organism: Cladophialophora exuberans (assembly GCA_030068005.1). Taxonomy (NCBI): domain Eukaryota; kingdom Fungi; phylum Ascomycota; class Eurotiomycetes; order Chaetothyriales; family Herpotrichiellaceae; genus Cladophialophora; species Cladophialophora exuberans. Next base: position 97,933 of record JANSVK010000045.1, read on the forward strand.
CAGGTGGTGGAGTTGGGACCGAAGTTGAAGAGAAGCTGGCCGCAGACGTAGAGAGTGATGGCGAGGGGTCCTTCCTTGTGCACGGTGATGAATTCTGTGCCGAGAGCGATGAAGAGGGCGGCGAGGGCGAGGAAGCCGTATTTTTGTAGGCTGACGCGGTTGATGCGCGAGGAGAGTAGGATCCATAATAGGCCGCCGGCGAAACTTCCCGTGTTCAAGATCACGAGGGCTTGGGCGGAGGTGTTCATGAACATGTCGTAGATGTTGGCGTTGGGGTCGTCGTTGGTTTGCCATACGGGTCGAGCACTGGAGATGTGCAGATTCCCCCATGTTTTGGCCAAAAATTGAGGATTCGAGAGCCCGATGCCATAGTACCCAAAATCTAACAGGAGCCAACACATTGATACGGCAGTAAGCGTCTGCCAGTTTCCTTCGGTCCAGAAATATTGTTTGATGTCGGCTCTTGAGATCTGCCACGACGAATTCAGTGTGGCCAACGGCGCCGAGGTCACCGTGAAGGAAGGTCTGGCATCAGATCGTTCGTCGAGTGATCGAGTTGAAAGAGCGGAGTCCGGTAAAGAGTCACACCATGTGCCTGCGTCCATCTCACTGTCTAGAGTCGTCTCGCCAAACAATTGAGTGGCGTCAAATTCGGCCTTGACGGGATCGTCTTCGATGTCGAGTAGGAATCTGGGTGTCTCGGGAATGGCAAATCGGAAAAGCAAAGCAATCACGCCCGGCACAACACCAATACCGATAATCCATCTCCACATGATGTCGACGGACCGTGCGAGGTCGTCGGAATTCGACTTGGCGTTGTTGCGGGATATTGCCACCACGATCAACGAGATCAAATTGCCCATGATTTGTCCGAGTGGTTGTGAGAAGAATACGCATGCCATCATTCGAGCTCGATGCTTAGTTGGCGCAAATCTATTAAAGCGTCAGTATTCGTATTGCCTTGAAGGAATAGGAATACGCACTCTGCGGTGATTACAGCACTCAGCTTGATGCCAGATCCAGTCAGTATCATTCCATTTCCCTCAGCACAGAGTCGTAACTCACCGGATAATCTGCTCCCACGCCTATACCGACCATCAATCTCCACCATATCAGCCATGCAAAGACGCTCATACTGCCGTTGTGGCCTTCTGAACTCATGACGACGCCGAGAGTGGACCCGATCAGTAGGAGCAGCTCGATTCCGTACATTGTCTTTCGACCTTTTTTATCGGCAAGGAATCCAAATGCGACCTGGCCCACGAGAGTTCCGGTCAGGGTGACAATGTTGATGTAAGTAAGTTTTTCGCTAGAACTTTCTTGGTTCCAGTAGACGTAAGAGATCATTGGAAGGGCAATGTTTCCGGCGAACAACTTGCGATATACGTTAGTATTGGAGGCATCCAAGAACACAAGACGTGAAGCATACCGAGAAACCATCGAGAAGGAAGCCTACTCCGGCCACCAGCACGACAACCCATTGGAAAGGCTGTCGGTCGATTGTCTCGTATATCTGACGAACACGGACATGTCGATCCTGCACACATCAGTCACCATATTCAAACATAGGTCGTAGCCTTTCCCTCGACTCACTCGTTCATGGTCGAAGTCTCTTGCGCGATCGGTCGCGTACAGTCTTCCGCGCCATCGTCCCATGATAGAGTTGAAAATGGTTCAACGCGGGATGGGGCCGAAAGCGAGGGGTCCTGGGTATTGGAACTCAATGTCCCATTGCGCAATTGATTCGGCTGAGAACAGCAGTAAGCCCGACGAAGATGTTACGCTCAGGTTGCAGATGCAGAGTGGTAGTAAACGAATGATAGGAAATGGACAGAGGTGAGCTTTGAATAGATCATTAAAATGGAAGGCCTCGGGGCACGGTGTAGATGGGTACCTGAATTTTCTTCTGGTTGTTGAGTGGCGGGAACTGAGCACAATCACGTTAGTGCTTCAAGAGGAGGGCACTTCGTTAGGAAGGTCAAAGTGGGCTTGTGATTCTCGCGATCGGGGTGTGCAGGGCGTATGCAACTAGTCCAACAGACCGCTGCAGGAGCAACTTCTTCTCCGCAAGGCGTTTCGATAGTTATCAGTAGAGAGATCCGAACGAGAGACCCCCCCATGCTCAAGGATCCTGATTCGGGTGGTGTACCACTGTGCTCACACATGAGCCCATTGTGCTCGGTGTGCTTGGTGTGCTTGGGAGGGCTTGGGAGGGCTTGGGTCTGACGAACGGGCGCATTTAGCTGTTGGTGGGCGTGGGCTGTCGAGGTTCGCCTTGAGTGATTTGCGCGGCGGCCCATCAGGTGTCGACGTTAATCCACGTGGGAGTGTGAGTATCGGTTGAATTGCTACCCCGAGAACGTCTCCCACCTTTCGGGCGCTCAAGGAACTCTGGAACCCCTACTAGTAGCCTAGACTTGCATCCGACTTCCCGTCGCTGATACCTTTAAGGTCTCAGCATCCAGCACGTTGTCCCCCAGCCATCTCCTGACGACTGCTAAGTTCAGTACTCCGTCGTTCCTGAGAAATGGTTCTTATTCGGATCGAGAAATCCTTGGCAAACTGCTTTTTCCGACTTCTCCACCAAACTACAGACAATTTGTACGTAGAACATGTGGGCTACGTCTGAATACACTAGCTAGGGCTTGGGCAGCTTGGAGCAGCTTGGAGCAGCTTGGGTCAGGCACAAGACATGAATGCCCCCCCGCCACGCTTTGCTTACCTTCCGCTTGTGACCAAATTTTTACATATCACTGAAACGGGAGAAGGGGGTGACTTATACACCGTGTGAACGTATGCGTATGTGGGCTCTTTTTTCTTGCCTCGGAGCCCCTGAATCATCAGGTCATCGAACCACCCAGAGGCACCCGGACATCCAGGGTCGCCGCATCTGGCAAGATCAATCATAGCCTCGAGCATTCGACAGGCACTTAACAGGGCCCTGGAGCCTAGACTGCTACCCGTACGCGTACTTGTACCAGGTTCCGTGGCCATGTGCCCTCGCCCACGCTAATGAGACCTTCAACAGCCGCAAGCCTGGGGGCCGCAATCACGGCGCCATCCATTCCAAGCTCCCAAGTTAAAATGGCGCCATAAACTCTGCCCCGACGAACACCGGGGGCAACCCTCCTAGGGATCACCCTTGAGCGCCTCCCGGCCGAATTCCGGGCTTCAAATGCCCCTGCCTGTTTGCACCCTATTTTGGACCTGGCCTTTCGAAGAACTTATCGATCATGCCATCATCATTGTCGTCGAAATCTGTCTCTAGCTTTTGATATACCCTGAATCATCATATAACATTGCTATATATCTGAAATCGGTGGATCGGGGGTATCCTCGTAATACGCTTAAACGCTGACATCAAGTCGGAATTCATGACCGGTCAAAATATCCAGTTATTTTGCTGCTCATCCTTGGAAACCCACCCCGTTGCACAGAAGACCAAAACACCTCTTCTGATCTGCTCCGATCGTCAGCGGGATTGTATACACTTTCCGTCTTGCAAGGAGATCCATACCGTTCTCGTCGAGGAACACAATGTGCAAAGCTTTCAATTGGGCCAGCAAGTCGAAATTCGGACGGAGGGAAATAACCATGGGTCGCCCAGGTTTCTTGTTTTGTTCAATGTGATCAATGCAGTCAACTTCTCATGGTAAGTATAGTCCTATTGTGATAGAAACTGCGAACTCCTGGCCTGGACCAGGAGTGTTACAACTTGACAGGCACATAATGATAGTACAGTAGCATTCATGAATAGAAAATTCCGAATCGCCATATCGCCGTTGTATCATCAAACCGGGGTAAGAGAACTTACGAGGAACCGAAACATAGCGCTTTCGTTCTTTGCGTTGCGAGTTTGCAAAAAACAGAATGGTCTGCTTTCCCGTCCGTGAGCGTAGAATCCGTAAATTCTGGCTAATGCATTCTTCGCCTCGTCCTTTGGACTTGGCTTCCGCAATGCCAGCAGTGAATAACACCGTCTGGCCCAGTAAAGCTTCCTGGAAGTGTACGCAGTCTAGAAGCACATCAGAAATTGTGTATCAAGGAGGACGATATTCCATAATCTCAACGTACCTTCCCAAGTCTCAAACGTGTACTGTGGCTGGGCTTGAAATAACGTCTGGGCCGTTTGCACGTTCTGCTCTTCGAGAAACGAGATCCGGGCAATTTGGGAAGTGACCGATGTCACAGGCTGTTCAAGATGAGGGATCGGCAACTTGCTGCCTGGAAAAGAATGAAAGAATGCACTTTGGAGCCCTGCTATGTCGCTCAATTCGATATTTTTGAGATGGCCTGCTGGATCTCTGTGAAGTTGGACTTGTGTGTATCTTAACTTGAATAATTTGTTGCCTTTCATGAACGAAATATGAACTGGTTTGCTCAAGGGGACGAGAAAGGTGTGCCCCGGAGTGCTATTCGAGATTCGACCATCACTCCGGCCCGAGAGCGCTGGCGTAGGCGGTAAATTCAGATTGTTGAAATGTACGCTGGTGGTTTCTGAGGGAGAACTCAATGATGATGCGATACTGTTTTGTCGTGAAGTTTGTAATGGCCAGTTGGTAGTGTCGAAGAAATTGGACTGGCTGGACATTGCCCCCAGTGCTGGTCCCACTGATATAGCGATCTCTGCTCTACTTGTAGATGGAGATCGTACTAAGCATATCGAGTTGGTCGAGGTAGGGGTCGTCGACGTAGTAGCTTGATTATTATTAGCTAAAAGCAAGGATTGGACGCATAGAATTCTGTAGGGGAATGCGGTGAATCTGTCATAGTACTCGGTAGTAGCAGAAGAAACTCCCACTTGAGCCCATTTCTCGAGGTGAGATTTCAGAAAACAGGCCCAGGATGGCAAATCGAAGGATAAGAGAGCTCTCTCCCGGCCACGGCACTCTCAAGGCGCCTGTGTGCTGGAAGCCACCATTGTGCCGACAAGAATTGCGATACTTGTTCTCAGCCTGCCGGTGGGATACCAGGGGCACCTATTGAAGGCGATTTATCGGTAGCATTCTCAAAAGGATTGATTGAGTGGATTGTTATGCCATCGCCTGGTGGAATGATAAAGACTGCGACCGAGAACGTGGTCAAAGCGGCCGTCGATATTGGCTAGAAAAATCCTCCAAAGGGTCTGCTTGGTGGACTGGGCCCTGGCACTTACAATCCAACCATGCAGCTTCGGTTATTTCCATGTGTGCAATAAGTATGTCCCAGTATGCCGTGTGTCTAAGGGTTTCGGGTATATCTGATCGTAAATGTAGTTCCAAGCCTGTCCCTAGACGTCTGTAGCCGCTTGTTGTGCTTGACCTATCTTGATACAGCACGTCCCTACCGAAGACTTTTGTCTCATGCTACGCGCCTCTTTATTCTTCCTCTCCAAAAACCAACCAGAAAATAATTGTCCGGCTCCACCCTGACTGCATGTGTCTCGAAGAGATAAATCTCGATCTGTGGCATTGCCCGTCTCAGGCAAATTGCAAGGCTAAACCGACTTTGGTACGATTACCGTACGTGTGAGACGCTACATCTGTGTGGCTTATTTCCCCTGTGAGCAACGCGGCAGGGTGGCCTAGGTAGGTATTTGTACTGGTACACAGCATGGAGGACTCTTCTCCGTATTGCTGCTCGCGAGAAAACCTAGCGAGGTTCCTGGCGAGCTCTGGGAAACCGGCAGCACAACCGAACTACACCAATGTATTTTTTTGGCCATTGTTTGTGGCTTTGTGGACCGGTAGAAAAGCATGCTTTTATGGAGTAGTACGGAGAACAGACCTCAAGACTCCTGGTTGCGAGCCTGAGTCATCTTCAATACACCTTGAGTCTCTCACCATGTCTGGCTTAATGCTAAAGAGAAGGAATAAATCATTGCTGCCGCCCATTTCAAGTCGTAAAATCTGTTTTGGTCTGAGAAGCCCTGGGGCAAATTCGTCTTCCTCCAAGTGCACTCCAGAGAAGCTCAATGGCCAAGTCTTGGAGCTTGCTTTTTTCAGCCAGATCCTCGATTGCTTGTGAGCTGTGATGAATGTGAAATGAAAAGCAATCCAGCAATCAAACGATCACCACTGCTAACGTATGATTTCTACCCCGAACACAACGTTGACCCTCAAGCTGGCAGGCCGCTCGCTGAGGCATACTTGCGCTTTCAATAGTCTCTCATCCGTACAGGTCTCGCGTGGACCTGCTGTACACGGTCTCATGGCTGATCAATCAACTGACAGGAACCTCAGCGGGGCGATTGTGCTGCTCGACTGGCTGTTTCGAGTTTTTCCAGATGTAACCGGCAAGTTCGTCGCAAGCCACCACATGATATTTGCCACTTTTGGCCACTTTCAAATAGGGGTTTGCAGTCTTGCTACAGATGATGCTGATATCTTGAAGGCTTTCAATCGCGGTCTGATCTGCATCATCAATGTCCACTGACATCTCGAGATTACAGTCCTATTTAGTATGAATTAGCGGAGATACTTGACAAAAGGAATCGTAGATGCTACTCACACATTTCCAAGTGAGACGGCGGTGGGTTTTGGGCGGCTTGGGCTTAATCAGTTGATTGATCAAATCCTCGAGGCGATCACCACTACCTGCTTCGTTGGGTGCAGGGGCAGAAGATTGTCTCGCACCTTGTAACGGCGGCGGCGCCAGGTTGTATCCTCTCCGTTCGGGTGGAGTTGGGGGAGGTTGAAGTTTGTTCTCTGGTGAGCCCGGAGTGGCTCCAAGAGCCGCAGCAGCCAGGGCTGGAGCAATGGATTGACCTGAAAGCAGGGGAACTGAGGGAGCGCGTGGAGTACCGTTGGGACTCATTGCGTTGCTGAGGCGGCGACCCTCTCGTGGACTATCAAGGTTTGGATATGTACTATCGGTGTCTTGTTTTCGTGAGGATGCACTTAAGGAGGGAGAACCCTCAAGATCCCGAGAGACGCCATCAGAGCTAGGAGCATCAGTCATGGTGATGTCTCGATCTCGGGTGAGGTAAGGTCGTTCACTGGCGGTTGGAGGCTGATCGACGAGAACGTGGCGGCCATTGCCTCCATCTTTGATGATCCCTTGTTCTAGGGCCCAGTTTGTTAGGTCCTCGTCCTCTCTCTCTTCTTTGGCTTCGACAATGTCACGGGAGAAGTGACCTCCCACGTGCTCCATGCGTTCGTTCCAACTCCCTTCACCTTCGAAGACTCTGCCACAGAATCCGCAAGTGCTGCGTTGGGGAGGCTTTCTCTTCTCCATCCAGCATCGATTGCGAACTTCTTCGAGACTGTCCTCAAAGACTCTCCAGTCCTTGTCGGCGGCATTGCTTGGTGTGATGGGGCCTGATCCAGGTCCAGTCTCGGGTTTGTGCATGCGCCGGTGATGCTGAGTAAAGAGATCCTTTCGGTTGAAGTCGTTGTACACCCGTTTGTGGCCAGGGAGACTGGGATTCAGATCTGGGTTGCACGTCCCGACGTCACAACGATAGAAACCCAACTGAAGGTGCTGGATGGAGACATGGCGTTTCCATTCATTTTTGGAACTGAGAGCGACATCACAACCATAGTGGGAGAAGGAACAGATGAATTTTCGTTTTGCGGGTTCAGATCTCTTAGCTCCCGATCCGGGAGATTTTCGCGCGCGAGGCTTCACAATCCGGCCAGGATGGGTATCTGAGCCGGAGATGGATTGTAGGGAGTCTTTACGAGGACGCGGCTTGATGATGCGATCTGAGGGACTGCCGCGTAGGGATGCAGCAGTGATGTTGATATTTGCATCGGTAGCCATGTTGAGTTTTGACCGCAACTGGTAGCTGGTGAATTTTGCAGTGGGCGGATGGTTGGTGTTGAGTTGGGGGTGAGAGCGGACTTGAGCGAGTTAACCCCCGACGAGGCACGAGGCGTGGCAGCGAGGCGCGAGGCTTTTGAGCTCGAGTCCAATCTGTCGCTTTAAAGGACGTCGCCCATACTCACGTCTGTTGTCGCGGAGAGATTGTAATTTGTAGCTGATGCAGATAACTCAAGTCTCCACCGAGACGATGAGAATGGGAGAAAAGGTCGCCGAAATATAAAGCGCGTGAGAGTTGGGAGCTGCGCAGCTGGCTGGTGAAAATTGTGGCGACCCGCGCCAAGAGAAGGCCGTGTAGAGAGATTGAAGTGAAGTGGAGGGAACACAGTAAAATCCGAGATGCAAGATTCACTATGGGGGTGAAGGGATTGTGAGCTTGGGATGCGGTAGCAGTTGCCTCTGAGATTCAGTCGGCCGGAAAACTAGGAGGAAAAGAAAAAGGTGGGAAGGGTGAGAGGAATTCAAACGAAGAGGGAGAGGGGATGCTTGCAGTGACCAGTGTGCAAATGAAGAAGAGGAAGCAGACGAGGCTTAATTAGCCTGTAATAAGGCTGCGGAGAGGCACCACTGGAAGGAGGTGCGCGCCCGGCACACCGCACTGGCACAGGTTGGGGGGAGGAGACGAGCTGGCAGTTTCGCGATCAGGCTTCAAATTCACCTGAGACTCATCATCGAGTCAGGCTTCAGAACCAGAGAGTTTTGCCCGCGGCCGGCTACTGGTTCACCCCCCCGTTCCCCAAACATGCAACACATTCCATGCTTTTTGATCCCTCCTTGACGAGACCAGCAACTTGCACGTGTCAATGCCTCAATATCTTTTACTCTCCTCCTTCTCGCTGCGAGTTCTCACACCTCGATACTGTTTCCTCCACGAGCACAGTACTAGATCCCCGCGAGATCAGCCACCCTTATCAACCCACAAATTGGCCACAACCTTGCGTAGTGGCAACCAGAGACTTTGCAGCCAACTGGGCAACGATCTGCCGAGGCTGCACAAGAGGTGGTGAGAAAGCTCCTAGGCAAGGCCACGGCAAGAACAAGAGTGGGGAAGTTGAACACACCATGGAACAGCCGATGGTGACAGGCTCTCGCAAAAGCGACAAGGCTTTGCAGATAGCCAGTTGCAAGGCGGCAATGAGTGGCCAGGCTAGAGAATGGTCGAGGGGCCTTCCCACAACAGATACTGCCTCCGAGAAGCTAGCCACGAAGCCAATCGAGGTGGCATACGAATCAACTGCCACTCGTCCAAGCCCCAGCCATCCGCTCCATCAGCCCATCAGCACCACCGAGATACGAGGATAAGGATTCCAACTCGCCGTTCATCAATCACAACCTCCCCAGCTTCCCAGCTAAAACCTTGCGCAGGCCGACTTATCCTTTGCCTCACTCTGGCATGAACCCATGAATCCGAGGAGTACCCAGTAGCATCAGGTCTGACAGGGCACGCGTTCTTTTGATATTCTAGCCTGGTGCGTCCCGTCTTGTTGTTGAGTTTACAAGGCTCCAACAAAGCCTTGCTGGGCCATCAGGCCCTTCCTTGGTCGCTTGGGTTGCAACTTGCAACACCGGGGAGGTAAACGGTCAAGGCTGATTGCGGGTCGCAATCCGTGATTGATTGATTGCTTCCCTCTCGTTGCCGTTACGCCGGCTGGGTCCCTCCTCCACCATCTCACACTGACCTTTTGAATCCAGGCACTCTCTGTACGCACTATTTTTCCTTTCCCCATGTGATGATGCCGGGTTGATCTCACTGCATCAGTCAATTTCAGCTTTCACTTTGATTCCGAAAAGGACACGGAAAGTCTCCTGCTCTCCTGATCTCTCCTCCTACTTTACGCAGTGCACTACATTTTAACGCGTATCCGGCAATCTCCAGGGGCATTTTACCTTGATTTCGACAATGTGTTCCCGAACCTCGTAAAATTATTGGCTTATCGCGCAATACCACCCTGATTCTCTCGAACCTGGCACTCTGGATTCTAAGCTTCCAGCCACACCTCCTTCAAGTTCCATCACACCTTCCCTTTTTAACGAGATGATGGATTGATTGTTATCAGAGCTCTAGCACTGCATATTTGGCCTTTTGGCGTCCTACTATCCCCTGCTGCTAAGATATTGGCACAATAAGCAACTTCTCGAGATACTCGTACTCAATGACTTGGTCATAACAACAGTGGCCGCCCACTGATCAGTATGTTCTCATTAGTTCTTTCGGAAGGCATCCTTCTTTGATCGCGGAAGATTAGGCCCTGCCTGTACCTCTCTCAATTTGTCCTCGTTCCGCATACCTGACCTAGCCTTACCCCGCAAGGGTGCACAGACACACCGACTGCAGTGCCGGTTTGGCGAGGTTTCGGGAATGCGGCGATCTGACTCGTGGGAATTCGGCGCGCGCCGATCTATTTGGTTTTTCTCGAGCCAGTGCGGATTCACGGAGTCTCAGCCCAAAAGTCACGTGAAGGTGAAAAAGTTAAGCGAAAATTTTCATCGGGAAATAGATTTTCCCCCTCCGCACTTTCTCGCTTCTTCTCGGTAGGGCTGTGGCTCAGCCTTCTGGCAAATTTCTCTCCTCTTCTTGGCGGCTATTGTTTTCTGCTACGTAATCCCTTCCCCCTCGGTTCATTTCATGACACATAGTTGACTCTTTGTTTGCAACAATATCCAATCTCCTTGTTACCTTGCGACGTCTTCCTTGAAAGCTTTTCACCACTTCAGAATTTTCCTTCGCTCGTGATCAACAAGAATTGGTAGGATGCTCGCGTCGTTGCACACGTGGAAGGCGCCATCGCAGGCTATTCACGGTCGGTGACATGGCTATTGGTGAGTTACCAGATGAGTGGCAGCGGAAATCCTCTGTTTGTCCGCCTGATTGAGGGTGAAAATTCTTTTGCGATCTGCCTTCCCTGACGTACGGGAGTGACAAACCCCTTGTTCACCCCGGATTCTGTTAACTATAAAGCTCCACCTTCAACCTGGGGTTGGTCTACTGAAGGAACAAGCACTGTCAAGCATCCCGAGATCACTACTGAATCTTCAAAAGAATCCGATCTTCAACTTGAACTTCAGTCTCACTCTGTGCCGAGCACTACACATTCAAGTGGCAAGACATCAGACCATCAAGTCATTCAGCACAAAACAAACCAGCACCATGTCTTCTCCACGAACATCCACCTCATCCAACGCTTCAGACTCTACCACCCCTCAACCAGCACCTCGTCAGGTAGCCTCCGTCTGCTACCCCAAGGGCAAGTGGTATGACTGCCTCCGACCAACTACGACTCCGTATGCAGGATTCGGCAATATGTCCAACTTCGCCACCATGTCCGGCAATGAATCAGTGTCCGGAGCTGGAGAGAGCTGGACAAGGGAGATCCAAGGCAAGATGAAGTAGCTTAAAACATCTATTGGAGCGTCGGAATTTCAGCGGCATTTTTAACGAAGACATGACGCCATTTCATTTACCACCATAACGGACGATATTTAACTCTTGCACGAAAGGACATACGTCGACTTTGGGAAAGGTACTACGGTTCTTGCACAGGAATATGGATTTCTTATATGCTCAAGGCATTCATTCATCACGGCTCGATTTAGGGGCACACATCAGTCGATTCATGCATACGGGTCGGGGACTAGGACTATTGTACAAAATATTGGGCTTTCAAGCGACCAGACAGCATCATTATATCATTAATTCTGATGGGCTTTGCGTCCATGATTTTGCGAAGTTGATTAATCGCACGAGACTCTACCTGTGTTTGCCGTAATCGTTTCTTGTCTACAATAGCCATCTTTGAATTCAGCGGTGCTTTTCCTCCAGGCACTAGGCACTTACTGGGTATCTCATATTCCAGTGTCAGGCTTGTCTGGACTTCGTAAGCCATGACAACTCTGGAGGCTTAAAATGGTCTGTTAGAAGTAGCAGCGCTTGGCTGTGAAATCGAACCAGTAATTTGCCTGGCAGATAAACTGCGTGTACCTGACACTTGGTACCTGATCATGCCACCCCAATTCCAGCATGTGTGAGCTGAAGTGGCAAGGGTGGCTTTGAAATGAAATCAGATCGATTGGCTCACTCTGTTCTTCTACGCCCATTTCCAACCAATCAGCGTGAAGATAAATCGCAGCCTCGATCTGGAGCGACGTCATATAAATGCTGCCGCCGCTGGGAGTAAACTCATCCTAGACGGACGACACACATACCACAGCATTTTGCTCAACTCCATACGTTGCAATCTTAGTTTACTGACTTGAACTGCCACCGTTTCTGCACGCCTACTCTACCCAACCACTCCAACCCCTCACAAGAAACCCAAAGACAAATCAAAATGGTCAAGCCCACAACCTGCTGCGGCCGCGGCGACTCCTGCGTCTGCGCTCAAAAAGCCACATGCTCATGCGGAAAACAGTCTGCTATGCAGGTACGTCTGTTTCTCCCTCTCTCTCACCTCACCCGTCCATTCACTCAAATACTAACTAAGTGGTCTAGTGCAAATGCGAAAAGAAAACCCAAGAAAACACCCTCCAGGGAGCCCGCTGTTCCTGCCGACTGCGAAAAGCCGGCGAATGCACATGCGATAGAGCGGCGATCGAGAACAAAGCTCCGTCCGGTGCGACGTGTGCGTGCGGGAAGAGAAGTGAGGGGGAGTGTAGTTGTGAGAAGGCGGCGGATGGAGGGCTTTTGCCTACGGAGACGGATTTCACAACGACGGCTTGAGTGTTGAAAGAGAATGGCAGGGGAGAGGGCAAAATGGAGATGGTTGGATGGAATGCGAGAATGGATTTGGATTGTACATGCAGTGGTGTCGACATATGAGATACGGTTTCTGCGACAGGGCTACGACAAGACATGAATCACGGTACGGTGGAGGGATGTATTCAAAAGGGAACGGCGTCTAGGAGTGTGATGGGTTGAAAATTATGAATTCAAGATTGATGGAACACCCTGCGATAAGAGGAATTCAGAATGTGCTTTCCCTGCGTTCAATCCGAAGGATGAAGACGTTCAACACTGAGAATTACCAGCCCTTGACTCTGGCTATGCTTCTACTTCCGCAACCTCGAGGCTTTGATTTCCTTTCCCAGCTTCCAACTCCTTGGCCTGTTCTTTCTTTCTCTTTGCCAGTAAATGGACTCGACTCAGTTCCTGATCGAGCCGTTTCTGTCGCTCCCCAATGTTCTCCCAATTGACCTTCACCCAGTCCAAGACGTCGTCGAACCTCTTCTCCTCGAAGGCCCTTCTCGCGGCTCGTAGCCCTGTCGCTGCTTCAATCGACGCCTCGTCGAGATTGTTCCCTGCGACCTCTCTTTTGAGACCCTTCATCACAAATCCAATCTCCGTGCCTTCCACTGGCAATGTGTTTCTTACATCTGCCCAAAGTTTGTCGACGCCGATCAGTCGGACCATTTTCTCCTTCCTCGCCTCAAAGCTCTGCGCGAATTCCGGACCAAAGAACTCTTTTGCGTCTTCAACCACTTCTTCCCGGGTTAGAGATGCCGATCTGCCGGCGTCGTCTTCAACGTGCGCTGGGAGATATGTTTCAATCCAGTATCCGAACAAGGGTCTCTTTGCCACTCTCTGGCGGTCGTTGTGTTTGAGTAGCTTCGTTCCTGAATTTTGACCTCTTTCTCGAAGCTCGTCTTGACTGATACATACGTTGTCTTCCTCCTGATCTCGTGACTTCCATCGCGCAGGGTTGTGAAACCTGCAAGTGCTTACATATTCCAGCATTTGATCCCAGCTGTCGAATGACTTCCAGTATCTTTCCTTGTCCAGACCCATATAGTCTAGGACTGTGTTTGGATCACTGGTCGCCACCACACGTGCTTGCTCTTTGTTGTGCTGTTCGACTTCTGCTATGCGTACGCTCAGACCTTTGGAGAAGACTGTGAGGCCATAAGGTCGAATGATGCCCCCAAGCATCATCCATAGATCGCCGTGTGCCTCGTAGAACATGTGCCAGCGAAAAGAATCGGCTGTTAGCATGAGGTTGACGTCGAGTTGAATGTAGTCCGTCTCCGTTGTCTTATCGTTCCTGAATTCCTCCGGCCAGCACAATGCGAGATGGTATGTTGAATTGCCGCTCATTTTCTTCCATGTTTTGGCCCCTAGAACGCTCACTAAGAAGTCTCCCATAGGCCTTCCATAACTGAGGCTGCGATCGTTGGGTTCGGCGACCAGCACGTCAATGTCCCCGTGGGATTGCTTTGCAGGCGCTTCAACGGCATGGCCAACTAGCTTGAAGTGTGACCTCAGGATATCTTCAACGCGAGATTGGACAGAGTAGTATACCTCGGGAGACATACGGGGAGTGGACAAGCCATCTACTGAGAACGCTGAGCCACCCATGTCGATCTGGAGATTTAAACGAGGTAGATGTCAACGATTGGAAGTTAGGCAATGCGATATCAGATTGGCACTGAATAGAATTGCACTTGTGTTTTATTTAAAGGAATGGCATCCCACGAAAGAGTAAGGCTGTGGAGAATAAATTAAGACGAATGTGATAACCGAAAGCGAGGACCAGGTTTGTGAATCACCTATTTCCATTTTTATGGGAAAAGTCTGGTTCGTTTTTGTGTGTTTGTGAGTCAAGGACAGCACAATGGCAATTCAGCTCGATCCTTCCTCAATTGCCAAGGGGAGGCACTGCCACCACGAGAGCCAAAGTCACCAACATCAGCATCGGTCGTCTACAGCAAGAACTTCACTGTATCCTTGCTTCACGAGCACTTTCACTGTTGATTTCGGCAGACCTCTCGATCTTGGGGAGTGTTCATTGCGCGTCATTTGATCAGACAATTGTGATGTTGGTTTTGGTGTTCCGGGGGGAGCCACCACCTGCCAGCCAGCGGACAAAATAATTGGCAGGCACGCAGGGTAGTTGGCCCTCTGGTAGGTGCCGGCGTCAACGCACGGGTACATGTGTTGGGTCTCAGGTTTATCTCGACTCTATCTTTATTGTTAATAACAATGGCAATAAGGTGCCCCGACAGTCCAAACACATGTACCCGTGCGTTGACGCCGGCACCTACCAGAGGGCCAACTACCCTGCGTGCCTGCCAATTATTTTGTCTGCTTGCTTGCTACCACAGCCACAGCCACCAACTTGACGCGTCACTGGGCAGGAGCAAATGCGCGAATTGTCGCGATATAATTGGCCAGCCTTGACCTCCGCGGTTTCCGCGATATGAAAAGCTACACCGAGCTACTAGTATTGTTGCTCTCGTCACTCTTCACGTTTGTAGATTCTTCCTTCCTGAATCTCGTTCCTAGCCCGGCGTCTGATATGGCAACAGAGGACACCCAGTCCCCATCCTCTTCCATACCACTGCTGACGTGGTCTTTATTGCCCGAGGCTCTCTTTCTCCTCACTTTCACGGCTTGAGTGTCCACATTTCTCCATGTATCCGCAGCGCAGAGGAAAGGATACCTTGTCTATCGATGCAGCTATACAGCTGCATCTCGGTTCAAGTCGGCCATGGCCCGTCATAATACTTCATCATTTGCTTATCTGACAATTCAGTCCCCAGGCTCAAGCTGTTGGTCGGGCCCCCCGGACTCGTAACCGGTTCATTTATGCGGGGTCTGGGGTCTGTTGAAGGAGGACACCAAAGGCATTTGATCCTGTGTTCCGCGGTCTAACGCCCCGAGACATCTCCAGCGAGAGCTGCTACCACCAATCCTCTGTTATGCCTCTAAACTCATGAATACTCGACAGTCTGGCTTGCCACCTGGTATAATAGGTTGTGGAGAAAAAACAAGTTGGCAATGCGGGGAGATCAGCAGTAGGCTAATGACATCCTCCCATTGACCAGGCAGTGCCATGTCGGTTACTATGGAGGACGTTGACGTCTTGTGCCTCTCGTCTTTCGTTTTCCGAGCACTCGCTTACGATCGTCGCAAGGACTGGGACGGAGTATAACCCGTTCAGCCTGACGGATTGTCGCGGGGAAGACGCTCGGTGGCACATTACGTCGTCCTCTTCTCCTCTTCTGTAATTGTTGCCGCAAGAAATGATTGGCGCCGTTCACAGCTGATGCCCCGTTGTCCTTCACTCAGAACCATGTCCCCCTTTGGTATTCTTGAAACCCTCAGAACAGAAGCCGAACTGTTTTCTCCTCACCGGGAAGCTCTTCCTGACACGCGGGGGAGAGGATGAAGTCGAGAGACATTCGGCTCCGCATCGTGAGCTGGATCAGCGCTCTTATATAAGAATGGAATGAATACTTGGTGTTTGAGCTTCGTCCAGGATCGACAATACTAATCTTGACGTGTTTTGTGACCAACCCTACTTGAAAAACTTACCAAACCACGCTGTCGAACCGTTCTCACGATGCCCATCTACACAGAGATTCCTGATGACCTCAAAGAGGTAGACGTGATTGTTGGAGGAGGTACTGTTACCCTCGAGACCCTTTAACTCTTTAAAACATGATGTCTGACTGACCTAAACCTGCAGGAGGTACGGCTGGCTGTGTTATCGCTTCTCGCCTTGCGGAAGCCGACCCCGGCCTGTCCATCCTTGTCATCGAGCAAGGTATGAACAATTGGCAAGTGCCGCAAGTTGTTCATCCTGCTCTCTTCCCCCTGAACTTGGATGCGGATTCGAAGTATACGCTGTTCTGGCAAGGCAATCGTGCAGATCAGCTCGCGGGCCGCGACCCAGTTGTTCCCTCCGGTGGTAGGTATTCAGTCTTTCCGAGCTAGACTACTCCTGTTGGAGCTTGCTGCTACAACTGCCTTAAATGTGTTACTCCGAGCTAATCGTGCCTCAGGAACCCTGGGCGGAGGTTCGTCCATCAACTGGATGGTGTACACTCGGGCACAGAGGTATATCAAATCTGAATCCGTCGTGCTGAGATCCCAAGTATAAGACTAACCTTTGTGCTCAAAGATCTGATCTGGAGTCATGGAACACACCAGGCTGGTCGTCGAAGGAGCTGCTGCCATTCCTCAAGAAAGTATGACTAGAAACTCCATTGCACTCATCACAAAGAGAAACGCTGACGATGCTCCCACCAGTTTGAGACTTACCACGGGCGAGGTGAGAAAGAACACCACGGCAATACCGGCCCTATCAACGTATCGAGTGGCACTTTCCGAGCCCAACGCGCCGAGAATGAGTTTATCGACGCCGCTGCCAAAATGGGCTACCGTGAACTAAAGGATCTTCAAAATCTCGACGCCAACAACGGCACCGAACGCTGGCTGAGGTATGTAGGACCCGACGGTCGGCGGCAGGATGCCGCCCACAGATTCCTGCACCCGAAATTGCAGAGCGGACACTATCCAAATCTGCATGTTGTCTGCGAAACTCAAGTCGTCAAGGTCCTATTCGACGACAACAAACGTGCCGTTGGCGTCGAAGTCAGACCAAACCCCAAGTTTCAAGCCGCCGCTCGAGGAAGGAAACACCGCACCATTCGCGCCAAGCGACTGGTGGTGCTCTCGGCGGGAGCGAATGCCACACCCCTGATCCTCGAGAGATCTGGGGTCGGGAACCGCCAAGTCCTCGAACGTGCGGGAGTCAAGCTGGTTGAAGAGTTGCCTGGTGTAGGCCATGACTACCAGGACCATCATCTGACATTGTACACCTACCGAACTAGTCTCTCGCCGTCGGAGACGATCAATGCCTTCGCCGATGGTAGGCTCAACATCCAGGAGGAGATCAGGAAGAACAACAAGCAGCTGGGCTGGAACTCGATGGATGCGTCGGGCAAGTTCCGCCCCACGGATAAGGAGGTCGAAGCTCTTGGGCCTGAGTTCCAACGCGTCTGGAATCGAGACTTTAAGAACGCGCCCGACAGGCCGCTGATGATCATCGCCATGTATCTGAGGTACGCAACATCATTCCCATCCCTCCTCTGATCAACTCGTGCGTCTCTACTAACACCCCGCAGCTTTTTCGGCGACCACAGCACCCTCCCCGACGACGCCGAATACGTCTCCATCGCCAACTGGACCGCGTACCCCTATTCCCGGGGACACATCCACATCACCGGCCCCAACATCACCGACCCGATTGACTTCGACGTCGGCTACCTCAAAGACGCCCACGACATCGACGTCAAGAAACACATCTGGGCTTACAAGACCCAGCGCGAGATCTTCCGGCGTATGGCCATCTACCGCGGAGAGTTCGCCGGCGACCATCCCCGTTTCCCTGCTGGTTCCAAGGCCGCGGTGCAAGAGAAGGCTGACGGTCCGGTAAGTGATGATGCGGAGAAGATTACCTATACCAAAGAGGATGATAAGGCGATTGAGGAGAATGTACGCAAGATCGTCACCACGACGTGGCATTCGTTGGGGACGGCGAAGATGGCGCCTCGCGAGGAGAAGGGCGTGGTGGATGCGAGTCTGAGCGTTTATGGTGTTAAGGGCTTGAAACTTGCTGATCTGTGCGTCGTGCCGTGTAACGTCGGTGCGAATACTTGTAATACGGCGTATTTGGTCGGTGAGAAGGCGGCGGATATCTTCATCAAAGAGCTCGGGTTGAGTGGAGGGAGGTCAGGAAGTGATGCCCAGGGGTATTCTGCGAGGCTGTGAGAGAGATGATAACTTCGCGCCCAACGTGGACAAAATTTTAGGCATTTGAAGTATTAGCAGTTTACAATGATCACGTATTTCCGAATTTGATCGATCTCGTTCATCGCTTTGCGGCTTCTCTCGGAATATCCGCGTGAACACAAGTGCCTCTTCTAAGTGGCAATGAATCTCCCTTCCTAGGTATTGTGTTAGAGGCTCAGAATTCGGCGTCTGGGCACGTAAATCGGCGTGGGTAGCTGCATCGTTCAAGCCATGAACGCGAAGCGCGCTATCAACGGCTGGTTCTGGAGACTGGACGAGGAACCTCAAAACATTGAAAGGATGAAATGTAATAATGGATTTTGAATCTTCCTGCCAGGCCCACTCACACTCCATTGGTGAGACCAGTCGAGCCCCTGTGCCCAGAGCCAGCCCATCCAAGGTCGGAACACGTATCTATCTTTTCTATCGTAACTGCATTTACCTTGATACTGACTCCTTCTCCGGAGGTGGCTTACTGGTATCGCCCGACAACGGCTTCCCGCATTCCTCGCAGCAGTCTGTCACCTTGGGCCGGCCGCTGAGGATGTCGACGGTATCCTTTATCGACATCCAGAATTCGTCCTTGGGTCGCCGATCTTCCCAGTCGGTCCCGGTGGCTTCCAATCCCAACTCACCACCCATGGGCGTGAAGACGACCTCGGAGCCTTGGATACCGATGACGGCAGCGGATAACGGGTCGTTTGCGATCCAGTCTTTGCTCTTGCCGGTGAAGCGTTCCTCAATATGCTGCATACACTTGATGGCCATTCGGAGGGCTCGGATTCGATCCATAGGCGAAGGCTTGCCTCCTTGTTGGTAGTGACCGGGCACGGCTGATCGAGACTCGAAACGACCTCGGGCTTCTTCTCTGATCATGTCGGCGATGACTTCGGTTGTGTATGTGCCACTGGCTCTTTCATTTCGAAGGATAATCTTTCCGGCTCGAGAAGCGCCTTGGTCGTTCTTGAAGTTTTCTCGTAGGAATTCAATATCTCTGGCGATCATGTGGATGTTGATTCCTTCTTCAGGGATGTACACGGCCAACGCACCGACAGACAAGCCTGCCATGGTAGCAAGATATCCTGATCGACCTCCTTGTGTTTCAATGACAAAGACTCGTCGCCTGGAGGAAGATGCTGACTGGCGGATTGCGTCGCAGAACTGGATCAGTGTGTTCAAGCAGGTATCGCTTCCGATCGAGTATTCAGTACCGGGAACATTGTTTGAGACGGTTGCTGGCAACACAACTAATGGAATCTTGAAAGCATCATACTCGGTTCTTGCTTTCCGCAACTCACTTGCTGCAGTAAAAGCCTCGAAACCGCCAATTAGGAACAAAGCGTCAAACTTGTAAAGCTTGAAACACTCTGCAGTCTTTTTCATGTCCGCACTAGGCAGCCCACGATTGGTTCCAATCTCAGAGCCACCTTCGTTGACCCATGGATCAACATCGAGCCATTTGCATTCACGAACCGAGCCTAGCGGTTTGTCGTCGTGGTGTCGTTGTAGCCCGGGAAAGCCGTTGTGGATAGCAATAGGGGTATGGCCTCGTGTCAAACAGTACGCAACGGCTGCTCGTGTGGCCGGGTTCATACCACCTGCAGGTGCACCGACGTGAATGATGGCAATCCGCATTCGCTTTTCCTCGGGCAGCCTCAAGGCTGGGTGGTCTGTGGAAGTGGTGATCACATAACTGTTGTAGTATTCTTTGAACTCAATGTCTCGGAGTTGCATGGCCTTGTCGAAGTTTTTCTCTTCGATAGCAGCAGTAACAGACTTGGTCAGAGCTACTGTTTCCATCAAGTTGGAGCGTTCGATCTTGTTCTCGCGGATGGTGATAACAGGACTGGGGGTTTCGGGAGTGGCTTCCAGGACAGCCTTGACAGCTTCAACGCCCTGCAAAGTCGACAGCCAGCGGTCATAGAAACAAGCTTGTCCACCTCTTTGCGTGTGTCCAAGCACTGTAACTCGGGTATCTAGCCCGAGCTTCTTGGTCAGGAGATCTTTGACATGATTTGCCGTGATCTTGTTCAATTCCCGGTCGTGGGCACCCTCTGAGATAATCACAATGGACCTTCTCTTGCCTCTTGATCTGTGTGTAGTGATGACGTTGCACATTTGGTCCTCCCACCCCACTCTAGGAGGCTTTTCAGGAATGAAGACATAGTCGGCGCCTGTGGCTATAGATGCCATGAGGGCGAGCCAGCCACAATGACGACCCATGACTTCGATGACGAAGCCTCTTTGGTGAGAAGCAGCGGTATCGAAGACGTCGTCGACTGCGCTGCAGATGCGTTCAAGAGAGGAATAGCAGCCGATTGTAGCATCTGTGCCGGACATATCGTTGTCAATTGAGCCGACAAGTCCCACGATGTTCAGGTGCTTGAATGGTTCAACCTGAGCCTGCGTCAGCTCTCCTGTTTCCATCAGTTCTTTGAGTAAGCTGGGCCATTCTGCTCGAAACTTGTCAGCACCAGTCAAGCTACCATCACCACCGCAAATGACCAGAGCGTCAATGCCACGGAGAACCATGTTCTTGGCAGCTTTCAGTCTGCCCCAGCGCTCCATGAAGGCCATACACCTTGCTGTACCAATCAGTGTGCCACCCCTCGATAGAAAACCTCTCACGTCTTCCCATTTCATCTCTTGAATCAGGTCTCCTCCTTGTACCAATCCTTCATACCCCTCGTAGATGGCATAGGATTCACAACCCATATGGAGGGACATGCGGACAACAGCTCGAACAGCTCCATTCATGCCAGGAGAGTCACCTCCGCTTGTCATGACACCAATCCTGCGCTTCTTGCCCGGCTCTGGTGTGCTAGCAGGCGCCATGTTGCCAGAAGCCGCAAGTATCTGGGTGGTGGGACAGGAATTAGTAGTAGGCGGGGTGAAGGCTTTGAGTTTCGGTGAGGATGGGACTCGTTAAATTTGCGGGCAGGTCGAGACAACTTTATAGGTGTCTGAGGGAAAAATAACTATGGAAGAAATCAAGACAGTCGTGGGGGTATCAGAAGCAATGAAGTAAGAATAGAGAATGATAAAGCTGAAAGTG
Organism: Cladophialophora exuberans; assembly: GCA_030068005.1. Lineage (NCBI taxonomy): Eukaryota > Fungi > Ascomycota > Eurotiomycetes > Chaetothyriales > Herpotrichiellaceae > Cladophialophora > Cladophialophora exuberans. Next base: position 119,361 of record JANSVK010000045.1, read on the forward strand.
ATAAGTTTTGCTGTGCCGAGAGCACAGGAGAGCGAGAGAGCTCAGCGGTTTCTGAGGCCGGACAACGTCATTCGCCTATCCCGATAAGTCTCCGTGAAGTTTTTTGAATCCCGTTGGTGGTGCAGGCACCAGGTGTGCTAGGCGAGCCTCAGGTTCTGGCCCCAAAAGAAAAGGTCGAAAAGGTCCACTTAAGCGATAGGTAAGGACTTTAACCCCAAGCTTGAAACTTAGGTAAGCCAAGTCACCCCCAAGACCCTCTCGGACCCCCCAAGCACGCCTGGACCAAACCAGCCAATTGAAGTGATTCACTCCCATCTCAAGCACTTCACAGCATTGATAGGCACCAAGTACAGGCATCAAACAGGCCACATTCTTTCATCCGCTCAACTATTTTCCACTAGTAGCGCATCTTCTCGCTTCAGGTTCTAACCTGCATACATCAAATCATGCACACCCTCTCGGCTTAATCCCTCATTGCAGAAGAAATTTTTTTCTATCATGCCTTCAGCTTCAAATATCATCAGTCTTGTGATCCCTCCGGAGCCAACCGCAAATCCGAACACCTTAGAGTCTCAAATCCAGCAAATCATCTTGCAGAAGGGACACTTTCGCGATGTGAGCGAAAGATCTCTTCTTGCGGAAATCAGTGGTAAAGCTACTGCATCCGATGCGTCTCAAGCTGGTCATGAAGACAACGCCAAAGCGGAAGAAGATGAATCTCCCCAGAAGACCCAGGAACGTCTGTGGGAGCGGAGAAAGCAGATGAGCGAGCGCCTGAGGCGAGTTTTCTTTCTTCGGTCTGCTCTTTCTGAAGCTGACTGTTACAGTTATGCGCAAAATGAAGTTCTCTGTGCTCTCGACCTTGTCTCATGGCTGATCTCGCAGCAATCCGTCCCGGCCCGGCATTCCATGTCCGCGGCGCTTAAAGAAGCTGTTCCAGTAGGAACATTAATTGGGAGAGCTCTCGAAGATAAACCGATTCCTGCTGCCACCAGGCGACAATTACTCTCTGTTTCTCAAGGCTGGAGATCGGAAGGCTTCCGTTCAGCCTCGGAAAAGTTATCTGCAGCCTCTTCCCGATTGCAGACTGACGCGGAACACGAAGCACAATTCTGGCAGCAAGTTGCAGATCTTACTACCTCCGGATGGCGAATATCAAGACTTCCACGAGATCACAAGGCGATTGGTGTCCATTTCGGGTTTGCCGAAGCGGCGCCACAGTTTCGCGATCGAGGATTTGCTCTTCTTCGCCAGGCATCTGATGGCTCTGTCAATTTGGATGCCCGTGCAATACCTAAAAAAAGGAAGCGTTTGACGGCCTATGTTGTTCGGAATGGAGTCAAGACCGGTGCCTCCCACATGACTGCCCCCGGACCGGATGAAACCACAGATATCAAACAACAGCTGAGGGATTGTCGAGACGCGCTTTGGGAAGAGGAATTATTCTACGAGATCTGCCGCGAAGCACGACTCATCACAAACCAAGGCATATCCACACGCGCACAAACAGTGGAAATCGATGTCTGTGGCGAATATCGGCTTTTACTTGTTTCCTCGGACGAAGCGCAAAATGTTTCGTCAACAGACAATAGCGAAGAGGATGACTCGATCGCCAGTTTCGTGGCAATCTGTCTCCGACTGCTGTTGAGCTCCGCGCATGAACAAAACCTCCTCAAACGATCTCAAAAGGCCCCGCCGATGACGCCGAAAGCACGATCTACGCCAGAATATGCACTGATTCGACCGATCCTGACACATCTGAGGCATCGTGCCGAAACGAGAGCCTTTTGGAACGATCTGCAAGTCTTACTGCGCCCGTTCCAGAAAGCAGGCTTACCTGCGGACCTATCACTAGAAGCATCCGCTACGTCGTCAGCATTTGAATCTTTGAGAATCGAACCACCGAGCACTCTCCTATCAGAACTGTTGAAGCCTGCGAAGACGGCATTCCAGTTCACGTTGAGCGGGAACCGCAAAATTCGGATTGGACTCGCCACGTTTCTCGGACCCCCTCTGGTTGGAACACGCTACGAGACCTCTCCGGTCGATTTTGGATTTTCTACATTCCAACTTTCCCGACATGAAACCCGCGAAGCGATCGTGACTTATTTACAACACGTCCTACTCTTAGATCTCGTGACGCGTGTCGAAGCTCTCACTCAGGAAGTGCCTCGGCAAAACTCACCTGAGAACAAGGCAGATCAGCAGAGCAGCACGACGAAGCTGGAATGGAGAGTATCACAACCGCACGGCGGAGAATTAACGCTGCATGACTCTGAACAGGAAGCCTTATCCAAACTTAAGATTTTTGTCAACAGCGGCTCCGTGGGTGTTAAGTTCAGACCACTGAGGGGAGGAGAAAAACTTGCTGCTAATAACGGCAAACGAGTCGTATGGCTGTGGACCGCGACGGAATGTTCAAAGACGGAAGGTAATGCTACCGTTGCAGAAGAACAGCAGGATCAGACGTTCGATGATGCGGTGAAGAAACTGCTTAACGAGCGGCCCTAGATCCCTAGATGGACAGCTCGGGGTTAGATCCAAGTGAAGGGAGTGTCTCACGAAGGTTGGGCACCTTTTGATGCAATTAGCGAGAAGGATAGACCGAAAGCCGCGGTTTTAATCATGTAGCATCGGTGAGGCAGTTTTCAAGGCGTCGCGCGCTACTTGCTCAATCGCGTTGTCATATGCCATATTGGAGACCACGGTTCGCATATCACTGAGTTCATAGACGTCGAAGCCCCCCTTTTTTCCCTTTTTTTTTTAAAAAAAAATATTAATAGTAAAATCTAATGCAATCGAGGGTATACCATTTCTCAAATGAAGACGCAGAGACTACCTAAGTGACTGCCTAGGGCACGCACGCTTTTCCGCCCCACGCGGGAAACCATCCAGAGATCTATATACATGCATATCTTTGTTGAGTTTAAGATGGAGCGAGCAAATTTAGACTGATTTCAACAGACCCTCGAGATTGATACTCTTCGGGCGCTCGATGGGCATACCTAAAGCGCGATCCCAGATCAATTGTGCCAGGGGACCGAGACCTCTGCTGACGCCGAAAGTCACAGTGTAGTAGAGAGGGTCTCTGAAGCCGTAGTGGTGGAAGAGAACCCCTGACGCGCTGTCGACGTTGGGGTGCGGGTTCTTTGTCTTGCCGTGTTCTGTCAGCACGCCGGGTGCGATCTCGCTGTTCTTCTTCACCAGCCGGTACACGGGGTTCTTCGCAATGTCCTCGCGCGCGTCACCGAAATCGATCAACGCCTTGAAGCGAGGATCAGGCTTGCGTAGGACGCCGTGGCCGTAGCCGGGCACGACTTGGCCGGAGCGGAGAGTCGACCAGAGATAGTCCTTCACGTCTTGGTCGGAGAAGTCCTCGCCGATATGCGACTGCATCTTCAGGATCCAGCGGAGCACTTCTTGGGCGGCGAGACCGTGCAGAGGACCTGCCAAACCGAGCAGACCGGCCGAGTAGGACAGGAATGGATCGGACAGCGCAGATCCTACGAGGTGGGTGGCGTGGGCGGACACATTGCCGCCTTCGTGATCACCGTGCAGGGCAAGGTACAGACGAAGCAGGTCCTGGAAGCCTTCGTTCTCCTTGCCAGGTTTACCAAGAAGCACAGCGAAGTTGTAGGCCCAATCCTGATTGACGTCCAGTTTCATGTCCAAAGCTGCTTTGTCGAAGATTGCTGCGGCCACACGAGGCAACTTCGCCAATAGACTTATGCTATCGTCAAAGGTAGGTTCCCAGTAGTCCGCCTTGCTCAAACCTTCGGCATACTTCTTGGCGAAGGAAGACTCGGTGTTGAGAGCAGCGACAGCACATGACAGCTGCGTCATAGGATGAACATTCTTGTCGAACGAGCGGAGCATGGACACGACATGCGGAGGTAGTTCGGATTTCTCGGCCAGTTCACGCGACAGGGCTCGGACCTGTGAGGTCGAAGGGACTTTTCCGGTCAAAAGGAGCCAGAACATGGACTCAGGCAACATCTCCGTTCCAGAGGTGCCTTTGGGAAGTTCGTTCTGGCAGTCGGCAATGGTACGGCCGTGGAAACGAATCCCCTCGTTGGCGTCCAGTACACTTCCTTCCCATACCATTGACTTCATTGTTCTCATTCCACCAATGACTTGGCCGACGGTGATGTCTCCAATCTTCTTGTCAGCATGGCTTTTGACTTGTTTGAGTAGTTCTCTCTTTTCGGGAATGACCGATTGTAGAGTAGCCTTGAGGTCGGGTTCGGCGGAGGAGGAATAGGTCCGGGCAGAGAACGAGGCGTAAGGGCGGATGCTAGAAGTAGACCGCAGAGTCCTCAGAGCATGTTGGGAAGCTCTTGTTGTCGTAGCCATGGTGCTTGCAGATTGGTGTCCTTGGTATTGTGACCGGTTGCTACGGCGTCGGTTGTTTAGGCGGGGTACCGCAACGTCAACGAGACAAGCAGAGTGTGCAGCGACGTCTGCGTGAGTAAGGAAGCGTTACAAAGCGAGAAGGTCAAAGGAAGACCAATATAGGAGAGTGAGCGGTGTAGGAGAAGCTCTCAGACTTGAGTTTGAAAATGTGAGCTCCGTTGGTGAAACTGTTGCGCATGGCCGAGCATTGGAAAGGCGTATTTTCGGCGAGGACCTGCAGTAGGAAACCCGTTAAGTGGTGGGAATCCCGTGCCTAACCGACTTCCGAGGCTGTTCAGCCTCCCCCTCTAAACAGCTGTCGCTTAGCCTGCCGACGTCGGGAAAGGCTGTCTTTCCGCTGTCTTTCCAGCCATTGCTCGCAGGTACTCTACCTTGACCATATCACGATCCATTCCTGACAAAGCGTTTCTGGCTTTCTGCCCGGGGGAATCAATTTGTGGCGCATGATATTTCTATACTAAAAGTCCGGCATACAGTTTTCGCTTCTCTCTGAAATGTATCGACACGATAAGTGAAACAACAACCACAATGCTTCGTCGAGTACCCAAGAGCCTCCCAAGGCTTGCAACGAGATCTACCACTATTAGAGCACGTCCCAAATTCTCCGCCGCGCTACCTCGTTATATGTCTTCACTCCCGTCCGTACAACCCCCAGTTTCGTCCTCATTTCCTTCCGATTCATTTCAGCTTCTGTCGACCGAGCAAAAGGCGGGTGAGGCAGAGGATATACTCTTCCAGGAACAAGTGGAAGATGTGAAGAAATGGTGGGCCTCACCGAGGTACGAGGGTATTAAGAGGCCATATAAAGCGGAAGATGTAGTCAGCAAACGAGGATCATTACAGCAACAATACCCAAGCTCCCTCATGGCACGAAAGCTGTTCAATCTTCTTAACGAGAGGGCGGCGGAAGGAAAACCTGTACACACCATGGGAGCAATTGATCCTGTTCAGATGACACAACAGGCTCCCAACCAAGAAATCCTCTACATCTCCGGATGGGCCTGCTCTTCAGTGCTCACAACCACGAATGAAGTCTCGGCCGACTTTGGCGACTACCCTTACAACACTGTTCCCAACCAAGTTCAGAGACTCTTCAAAGCCCAGCAATTACACGATCGCAAGAACTTCGACACGCGGAGGAAGATGACAGCCGAAGAGCGCAAGAACACTCCATACATTGACTATATGAGACCAATAGTGGCTGATGGAGATACTGGACACGGAGGACTGTCGGCTGTGATCAAACTGGCCAAACTCTTCGCCGAAAACGGTGCCGCAGCTGTTCACTTCGAGGACCAGCTTCATGGTGGTAAGAAATGTGGACACTTGGCGGGTAAGGTATTGGTACCAGTGGGTGATCATATCAATCGATTGGTTGCGGCCAGATTCCAATGGGACATGATGGGTTGCGAAAACTTGGTCATTGCTCGGACAGATTCGGAAAGTGGAAAGCTTCTGTCAAGTGCTATCGATGTCCGAGATCACGAGTACATTCTGGGGGTGACGGAAGATACCGAACCACTGGCCGAAGTCCTACAAGAAATGGAGCTCAATGGTGCCGACGGAGCCGAAGTGGACATCCTAGAAGCTGCATGGGTCAAGAAACATAAACTGGTTACCTTTGACGAGGCTGCTGAAGAGCACATCAAGGCTGAGGGAGGGGATGCCTCGGAATATCTTGCCAAAACTAAAGCAGATCGCAACATGTCTCTCACCAAGCGACGACAGCTATCTTCACAGTACACCAAATCACCTGTGGTATGGTCTTGCGATATCCCACGCACTCGGGAAGGCTTTTACCACTATCGAGCCGGTCTTGCTGCAGCGACCAAACGCGCCATCGAGTTCGCCCCCTATGCGGATCTTCTCTGGCTGGAAACCGCAGATCCTAGTGTGCAAAAAGCTGCAGGCTTTGCGAGAGAGATTAGAGAAAGCCATCCTGGAAAGAAGCTTGTTTACAACCTGAGTCCATCGTTTAACTGGATGGGTCAGGGCTTTGATGATGCGTCTCTCAAGTCCTTTGTCTGGGACCTTGCTAAGGAAGGCTTTGTGCTCCAGCTGATTTCGTTGGCTGGGCTACACTCCACGGCTACTATCACGGCAGAACTTTCACGGGCGTTCAAGGATGAGGGGATGCTGGCCTACGTCAAATTGGTTCAAAGCAGAGAAAAGGAACTCGGGGTGGATGTCCTGACGCATCAGAAATGGAGTGGCGCACCCTACATTGATGGGATCATTGGAGCTATACAGAGCGGCAGCAGCTCGAGTAAAAGCATGGGAGAAGGAAACACAGAGGCAGGCTTCTAAGACAAAAGCACCAGGTTCTTTATGAATTTTTATATGTTATGCCGGAATTTGTTGTTTCCAAAGGATAGTCTGAAGGCATTTAGCTTGGTCCTGGCGTCTTTCGAAGTCTGTATGAACCATATACTGTGTATAGGTATTCTAACAAAGTCCCTCAAAGATATAATTTCCGTCAACCACTGGGTCACTGGCTATTGAAAAGCAGGGCCGCTTAGTCATGCAACGGGGCGTTCTTATCGATTATCGATTAGCAGTGTGGCGGGCTCGAAAAAAATTTCGGTAAGGCTGAAAGCAACGACTTTCGGCCGCCACTTGGGAGCCATTGACGCTGCACGCATCGGTTCGGGGCGTTGGGTACTGGTGCGGATGTACCAGAGGCTGATTAAGATTTTTTATCGCAGGCTGCACTGCCAGTCCCCTCCGAGCCCGAAGTTCTACCCCCCTTTCATCAGCAACATTTCTAGATTTTTTTTTGTTTTCTGTTTAAACCAGCTCTCCACTCTCTTAGGTGTCGCCGTGGTGCTCAGCGAGGCAGAATTTGCCCTTTTTAACGAGCTGCTCAGAACGCTCGGGTTCTGCCATCTCCTTTTCCTTTTCTTTTCTCTTTTTTTTTTGAATTAAATAAATCTTGCGCCCCTCAGCCCGGGAGCGTTTCTGGCATGCCACATCTCGAAAGCCCTCCATCGCCTCCGACCATGGCTGCGCCCATCGTTCCCTCAAAGTCCGACGTCTCAGGAGTTGCACCTACGCCTGAAGAAGTCAACAGCATTTTAAGATCGATCCTCGACACCGACTCGGCTCAAGCCTCCCTCGATGCCTCGTATGCGCTCACGAATCTGCTTATTCAGTCGGTCGGAATTCGAGGACTTCTGTCCTACAACTTGATACCCGAAATCAAAAAGGCGGCGGCAGACAAGAAAAATGGCTCAAAGCGAGAGAGCGCCATGTTTATTCTGGGGGCCATGTTCGAACGTTTTCCTCGTGAACAGCCCCTCAGCGAGGTCGTTTTCCTTGTTCAAGATGGCGGCTTGTTTAACCTTGTTCTAGACGGCTTAGCAGACAAGGGTGCATCCGTTCGTGAATCTGCGCAGTATGCCGTTGACGAACTGTTCAAGAATCTGTCCCCCGAGGCTATGGTCACTGGCCTCCTCCCGCCTCTCCAACAGTACCTCTCCAAGCCCACCGGAAAATGGCAAGGGACTGTTGGTGCGCATCAGCTGTTGGGGAAAATGGCAGACAAGGCTCAGATGGGTACCGGCTCGAAAGAGGAAGAACTCGCCAAAGATGTGCTAAGAGAATCCATGGGAAAGACGCTGAAAGAACTCATTCCCATCGTCGAAGGAGGCATGCATGATCTCAAGGCTGAGGTCGCAAAAGCTGCCACCAAGACCATGACCTCTCTCACAACACTTCTCCAGAACGACGATGTCGCCCCTCGGATACCCTTGCTCATTGACACCATGAAAAATCCTTCATCACAGACACTTCAAAAAGCAATCCATGCCCTCTCACAGACTACTTTCGTCGCAATTGTCACATCTCCCGTTCTCGCACTTCTCACGCCATTGCTCGAGCGATCTCTCAATACTCCCACTACCGCCCAAGAAGTTCTTCGCCAGACTGTCGTCGTTGTGGAAAATTTGACTAAATTGGTGCATGACCCTATTGAGGCTAGAACCTTCCTCCCTAAACTGCAGCCTGGTGTGCAAAAAGTCAAAGACAATGCCTCACTGCCAGAAGTTCGTGAGTTGGGCACCAGAGCTGTGAACGTTATGAAGAAGGCCATGGGTGAAGATGCCGACGCCACCACCAACGGCCAAATCGCCAGAACAACTTCGGACGATGTGCTGAAGGTTCTTGACAGCCAGATTAGAGCGCAGGGTGGACTACAAAAAGAGGACATGACGGTGTGGAAGCAAGGACAATTGTACGTTTCTCAGATGGTCAGCGAAGACGTCAATGTCCGCGCATTCTCCCGAATTCCTTCAAGAGTTGGTCCTTATCTCAAATACATGATGCCAGAGCAACACTGGAAGGCAGTGGCCGAGGGCGTCCAGAAATACTTTGTGGATGAGGACCATAAGAAGTACGGCGCTCCCATTGTGGAAGATCCCAACGAAGTCGAGATTGTGAACGCAGAATTCTCTCTAGCCTACGGTGGTATGCTTCTCTTGTCTCATACCAACCTTCGACTTCTCAAAGGACATCGATATGGGCTTTGTGGTCGCAACGGAGCGGGCAAATCGACTCTGATGCGAAGTATTGCAGGAGGCAAGCTGGAAGGCTTTCCTTCTCAAGACGTTCTCAAGACCTGTTTCGTTGAGCATAATCAAGGAGAGGATGCCGATATCACGATTCTCGAATACGTATCCAAGGACCCTGAGATTGCCAAAGAAGGCCAAGAACGCATTTCTGAAGTTCTCAGCGAAGTCGGCTTTACTGCTGGTCCAGAAGGCAGACAGTCACACAAAGTCGGCTCACTTTCTGGAGGTTGGAAAATGAAGCTTGCGCTAGCGAGAGCAATGCTCATGCGCGCTGATGTTTTCCTGCTCGATGAACCTACCAATCATCTGGACGTTGCCAATGTTAAATGGCTCGAGAACTATCTGCAGACGCATACTGAAATCACCTCCTTGATTGTTTCCCACGACTCCGGTTTCCTCGATGCCGTGTGCACCGACATCTATCATTACGAGAGCAAGAAATTGGTCCACTATCCTGGCAATCTTGCTGCTTTCGTCAAAGTCAAACCCGAGGGCAAAAGTTATTATACTCTCTCTGCGTCTACGGTCCAGTTCAAATTCCCTCCACCTGGTATCTTGACTGGTGTCAAATCAAATACTCGCTCGATCATCCGGATGTCAAACGTCAGCTTTGCATATCCTGGTGCTTCAAAGCCCAGCTTGACCGATGTTTCGTGTCAATTGAGTCTTTCGTCTCGTGTTGCCATTATCGGCGCCAACGGTGCTGGAAAGTCCACCTTGATCAAACTTTTGACCGGTGAAACCATTCCTCAGACAGGCAAAGTTGAGAAACACCCCAATCTGAGAATTGGCTACATTAAACAGCATGCTCTCGAGCACGTGGAGATGCACATGGAGAAGACACCGAATCAATACTTGCAATGGAGGTATGCCAACGGTGACGATCGAGAAGTGCTGATGAAAGCCACCCGGCAACTTACCGAAGAGGACAAGGCTCAAATGGACAAATGGATTGACCTTGACGATGGGAAAGGTGGCAGACAAATCGAGAACTTGATCGGTCGAGCCAAGCACAAGAAAGATTTCCGGTATGAGGTGAAATGGCGAGGCATGCTACCAAAGTTCAATACGTACGTGTCGCGAGATACACTGATGGGATGGGGCTTCCAAAAACTGGTGCAGGAATTCGATGACCACGAAGCATCCCGAGAAGGCCTAGGATACCGAATCCTCGAACCGAAGGTTATCTCTAAGCACTTCGAAGATGTTGGTCTGGATCCGGAAATTGCCAATCACAACGAGATTTCGGGCCTCAGCGGCGGTCAAAAAGTCAAGGTAGTGCTGGCCGGAGCCATGTGGAACAATCCCCATTTGCTGGTGTTGGACGAACCGACCAATTTCTTGGATCGCGACTCCTTGGGTGGTCTTGCTGTGGCCATTCGCGACTACAAGGGCGGCGTTGTCATGATCAGCCATAATGAAGAGTTCGTCGGTGCTCTGTGTCCCGAACAGTGGCATGTTGCCGACGGGCGAGTGACCCACAAAGGTCATCTCGCCATCGATCTTAATCGGTTCGAAGACTCTCGACCTGGTTCAAGCAATGTTTCATCCGCCGTTTCCAGCGCGACCGCATCGGCCGTAAATTCGGGGGCTGAAGACAATAGCGACATGAAATTCAAGGCCAAGAAAAAGAAGAAGCTGACACGAGCTCAAATGAAGGAGAGGGAAGTGCGCAGGAGACTGAGGCACATTGAGTGGTTGAACAGTCCGAAGGGAACTCCTCACCCTCCAGACACGGACGACGAAGCATGAGCGAGCGTGGGCGAGGAGGAGGCAACTATCGCAGGGCTGATTTTGAATGGGCCAGAAATACCATAGCGCTGGCGTTTGCAAAATAGACCGTGCGAAGCATGATGTTGACATGAATGATAGACTTGTGCAATTGGGTCTGATGTATGACAAAACTTTGCGAAAGATGGCTTGCGCAAGGAACAAAAAGGGCAAGACGACTTTGTGGGATACCTGGATACTGCGCTTTTGAGACTAGATAGAAATAGACTGTTATTCTTCATAACATGACCTCGAAGCCGTCGAATACGTATATAGAAGAGCCTGTACATGTACATCCCGACAAGGCCAGGTCCAGGTTAACTCCGTGTCAAGGAGTATCGATCACACGCCCTCGGAGGAGTGGTTGACGCTGTGATGCTCGGCCAGTCCCAGGTGAAGCTCAGGCTCAAGCGGCCTTCACTCCCCCATGATCGAAGCGGCGGATGGCAATTGGGTAGTGGTTCTCGAGTAATCTAGGTACTTTGACGTCTAATACAGCGAGACAGGTACTTACCCCAATATGCTGGCAAGGGCTGGATGTTCCCGCGAAGACCGCCTCGGCCTTCCGCCGATGACGTTTCCGCCGGCCGGATATCGATCTCCGCCACTCCGCCAATGGAGTGATCATCAATGAAAAAGGATTTCCCTTCTCAGAATAGTACTCCAAGTACTTGAAGTACATCACGAAACTTTTCCTTCATACCGTCCCAGAACACATGAATTCAGCTACTCGTACAGCCACCTAGTGACAGATGCCCAACGATGAGCGACTCGAACGACAAAACAGACCTGTCCTCCATCCCCACAAACTCCTCCGCCGACATGAAATCCCTCGTGCAGGTAAATCCGCACCGGGCGGCAACTTTGCTGCAGAACATCGCCGCAATCCAGTCACGAATTGACAGTGCGATATCAACTAAAAGTTGTCCCTCTCGTCCCGTCCGCCTCGTCGCGGTCTCGAAGTTAAAACCTGCGTCCGATATCCTGTCGCTGCACTCTGCACCCCGCGAAACCGCTGCTGAGGGTAGTAGTCCACAGCACCGCCAGCTGCACTTCGGCGAGAACTACGTGCAGGAACTGCTCGAAAAATCTCGCTTACTGCCGCGCACGATACGCTGGCACTTCATCGGCTCGCTGCAATCGAATAAATGCGCACAGCTGGCGCGTGACGTCGAGTCGCTATGGGCGGTGGAGAGCTGCGACAGTGAGAAGAAGGCGAGTCTGCTGAATAAAGGGCGCGGGGAGCGAAATGAACGATTACTCAAGGAGAGCCATGAAGAGCAGGGACAAGGAGAGAAGGGTCGTAGCGGACAGGACGAGAAGTTGCGCGTCTTCATTCAGGTCAACACCAGCGGCGAGGAGAGCAAATCCGGCGTGCAGCCCGGCGGCGCGGAGCTGCTGAGTCTGGCGCGATTCATACGCAGCGAGGAACAGTGTCCGCATCTCGCACTTGCGGGACTTATGACCATCGGTGCGATCGCGCGCTCGAAGGCCACGACCGAGGAGAACGAGAATGAGGATTTCATCACGTTGAGGGAGACAAGGGATAAATTGGCAGCACAGCTGGAGTTGCCGGACAGCGAGGAGCTGGAGCTGAGTATGGGCATGTCAGACGATTTTGAGAGCGCCGTGCGGTTGGGAAGTAGTGAAGTCAGGGTTGGGAGTACGATTTTTGGGGAGAGGCCGGCGAAGAAGGATGCGAAGGTCGTTGAAGATACGGAGGCAGGGAAGAAGTAGATTTTGAACGTTCATGTTATACAGCATGTGTGGCATCTTACATTGCAGCGTTACGAATGGCAACCACCTGTCGGAAGATTCCGGCGACTCGGCCATGATCATCAGCATTGTATTGCATTTGCAAATGGATCAGAGAGGCGCACGCAATTGATCGAGATTCCCATGGAAGAATAAAACTACTCGGGTATATGTTCCCCCCCACGCTTGTATAATGCTGCTCTGTAATTCATGCTATAGCCCCAGACACACATTCAGTGCGATACAATAGTCTGAAACCTCGTGAGCCCCAGACTCCAGGATTGGCTGGCGTGGCCAAGCCCGACATGAGATTACACTGGAGAGCCCCTGGAGAGCCGCTCCTGCATATGATCGAGTAGGATCTTCGGAATGTTCTCCTGCGTTGCGCGGATCGTCATACGAAACATCTGTTGATACAAAAGTCAGTCTGGCAATATTTACGAGGAGGGGAAGGAAAACTAGAGTAAACGTACCTTTTGCTGGTGATTCGGCTCCAATCTCAACAGACATCCAGTCTTGCCTTTTTCCAATTGTAGCACCGCACAGCCCACAATGTTCTTCGCATTCGGATCCACATTATCCAAAATCTTCCAGCGGAAGCCGGCAACTGTTTCGCGGATGAACTTCTCGTTCATCATTGCGGACGGATTGCGAAGCCCAAAGGTGCTCTGGGCTTCGAGAGGACCGGCCCCAATTTGTTTCCACCGTTTGAAGAAGTCCTCGGCTGAGAGTTCAGAGGGGTCCATGAATCGATGGGGAAGAATTGGGAGCCTCAAGGTGTATCCTTGAAGCGCACCCGCAAGATACGAGATTCGAATGGTTGGCGGTTCGGAAAATGGTCCGATGGAGGTGCACACCATCATCTGCTGAGCTTGCGAATCTGCACTGATAGATGACTCTGGAAGACTCTTCGTGTCGATTTTGAGGTCGGGGGCGGATTTGTTGTCCAGAGTGGTCGTGAATGAGCCAATCGAGAATGAGGCTTTGTTGGTGAAGTAGAGCTTGACAACCCCAAGATGGCCACGATATTCTGCACGTATGCCGACTTGGATCTGAGGATCTTCATACAGAACGCCTTCACTCGAGAAATACATGTTGTCGTATCCAAGCTCCCAGTCGGGCGAGAGATGCGCTGCGCTGGCAAGGTTAGGAACTGTCGCATCCCCGCCGTGGCCATTCATATCCAAGCCTTCCAAGTCGTTGACGGCGCTCGAATTTCCGTTCTGAGCAGATTTGACCATGGTACCGTTCGTATTCGTACTATGCGTTCCATTTGTGCCAGTAGCGGTTCCATTGACAATTGTGGTAAAGCTGCGCTTCAGGCCTGTCTGCTGAGCTATCAGAACCTCCTTCTCGTCTGCGTTTGCATCTTTGCCACCAACAACCCATGTTCTTCTCTCGCTGGTGCCCGCGCTCTTCTTATGCAACCGTTGCAGTAGAATCGAGGTTCGTTCCGAGAAAGGAGGCATCTCGTCACAGATGGTCCGTAGGAGGTCATCTGTTGGTAAAGTAGCGATGGTCAGATACTCGCAAGCCCTTTGCTGCAGCTCTGAATCTGGCGAATGACTGTAAAACTGGAACATCTGCAGTAGTTGAGGCTTGATCTCCGGGAAAAGGTTGACAAACTTGACAAATGTTGAGAGTAAAAGTGCCCTTGTAGGATCAGGAGAGGAGATCATTTTGTTCTGTAACACCATCAACTGCTCAATGGGACTGCACCCCTTGTTGTCAGCGATAAGGTGGCCAAATTCTCCCAGCACATATCCGCCAATTTTAACTAAAGTGTCGTGGCAATTATCCGCCTTCATGTAGTCGAAAATATGTTGCGCGGCGTACGCTTGCAATTCTTCGTTGTTGGTCACAATCTGAACAACTCGCTGCCAAACTTCATCGCTGACATGATCACCTGCCATTGCGAGGAGTCGAAGAGAAATGTCGATATACCATTGTGCATCAGTGGCGTATTTCTCCGTGAGAATGGCGATTTTCAGAGTCATTTCTTCGCGTATCGAAAAATCGGCCGTCTGGAGGTATTTCAACAGCTCATTCACAATCGGCTGTGCATTGGTTGTGTCGCACATGCTGTAGAGAAGGTCCAAGCCTTTACGCCGTACACTAATATCTCGGTCTCGGAGGGATCCGATGATAATGTTCTGGTGTCGTTTGATAGGATCAAGGGTCACCGATCTGGCAGCGAAATGGGTCATTGCGTCCAAGCCCAGGTATCGCACGTTTGTCTCACGAGACTGAATAAACTTGCCCAGTTTGGAAGATATTTGCATCATTAGTTGATGCTCGGTATCGAGGTGGATGAGGAGGTTGATTGCTTCGAAAAGGACTGCGTTCTGTGCGTTATTCTGTTGCACATTCTTGGGCGTCTCTGTTGTCGCTTGCATGATGGCCTGGAGAGACTCTCGAATGATGTCGCGGACATGTGAGTCTTCTGTTGACATTATTAGCATGATTCGATACTTGCTTGCTTGAACGTACCTGAAGCGGGATAGTACTGCAATAATTTCAAGAACTTGACCTGAATCCATGGACAGGGAACCTTGTAGTAGAGATAATCTGGCGATATCTCGTTTTCTATAACGATCTTTCTCAGCCTTTGCGCTGCCTTCACATAACTGCCCTTGTATGCTTCCGGGTTGTCTTGAATAAGTGCCATTACCAGAGAGGTGACCGAGAGCACTACGCCCATATCTGGATCGTCCATCAACGACACTATTCTTTCGGCCCATTCCCGCTGAATAATGGCTGGGTGTTTTCGGTAGAGGCGGAGAAGGGTCAGAGCGGCTTTCTTCTTGACGAAGGATTTCGAGGTTGGAGAGATGAGTAGACGATGTACATCTGCGCTTAAAGCTTCGCCCATTTCCCTTCCACCCACATTAGCCACCGCATGCAGGGCCAGGCAATTGTTGAGTTCATTGTGATCCAACAAGTCCTTTCGAATACTGTTCACAACCAAGTGTAGAAGTTCGTGCTGTTCGTGTAGAAACAGGGTTACAGCCAGGTAACCAATCTGCTTTTCCGAGTATTTGGTTGCAGAGATGAGATTAACGGCTTCGAGGTGTCCGAAGTCGACATTGTAGCCTTGAATATAGATGTAGAGTAACTTGCACACATATTTCTTCTTTTGGTAGCCATCCAACTTCTCGCTCTTGAACTTTTGTCGAATGTTTGCCAATTCCTTGTTGATCCGCTTCTCTTCCAGTTCTCTCGCCCGCGCGTTTCTAAGGTCGGCTATAAATTGAACGAGACCACGCATGGACGACATGGTGACAGGTTGAGGCCAGTCACGGAGACGGCGCGCTGAATGCGGTGGGGAGGTGCAGGGGGGTTAGGGGAGATGGTCAGAGGTTAATGGGTGTTTGTATCTGTACAATCAGAGCCCATGGTCAAGGAGCACTGCAAATGCTGCAGAAAAAGGATCTGTCATTATCCTCAGACTGGTAGAACAAAGTAGAGGTGCAGCTGAGAAAAGAATACTCGTATTCGAAGATGATGGATGATGTGAGGTCGTTGACGAGGCAGTCCGCAGTCCGCCTGCGCCCGCTTTACAGTAGCCCTAACCAGTGCCCCCTGCAACTGCCAGTCGTGCCAAATTAGGGGCGCATGAGCGCCAATTCAAGTGCCTTAAGTGCTAGATACATAAAGCTCGGCTTCATCACTTTCCGGCCCGACAGAGCAACCTCAATACCATCATCTAAGACATACATGAGGCATCGTCTCATACAAATTTGCATTCTCCTTCTGACAAGGTTATCATCTCATCAAGCAAACTCACCGTCTCTGCTGGGCTTGCAATCCAGGCACAGCAACATGCGCTTCGTGCTTTAAAGTCATTCCCTCCACCGCTTAGGAATTGGTCACCAACATGCAATGTGCTTGAAGGTGGAATGCCCCCAAGCCAATTCTGGCACGCTTTCACTCCCAATGACTTATCTCCGATATCCAAAAAGACGTCCGCTCCCCCATTGAACACGGTAAACGGAATGTGAGCATATGATGGTCGCTCGCCAGGATGCACTGTGTTGATGGAGCTGTCGACAACTTGCTGCACGACCAAAACTGTCTCTTCCAGCTGCTCCCGGGTAAGTCTCTTGGACTGATCCGCAGCGTAAATTCCAACCGCACGTTCTTTTCGGAGCACCTTGGCCTGTAAACGAAGGGTCCGGATGCACGACTCAAACGCAGCTTGAGCCTCGTTGAGCAGCTCTTGGATGGCCGCTTCTTCCCAGTCTTTCATGGTGTCCAGAGTCCAATCCCGCCGATGAATATATCGTAGACAGTGCTCCTGCGTCTCATCGAATACAAAGAGGAAGTTTGACTCTCCGCCCATTATGATGAGATTGGATTTTTGGGTGGCGCTGAGTTCCTTTGACTCCTTGACAGCTATGAGAAGGCCAGAGAGTCGATTGAAGTAGTGCTCTGGCTGATTGTACCCTGCTGCCGTCACGATTCCGATTTTCACACCACGCGCCAGGAAATGGAGAAGCCTGAGAATCACTGGATTTGCTTCTGGGGAGTGAAGAGATGCTCCATCCTCGTACAGAGTAACATCACCATCGAAGGTCATCAGCTCGAGCCCAGGCCTTAGCTTAACCTTCAGCTGTCTGTATGGCTTCGGCTGAACTAGAGCCATGATTTGGGCCGTGTTCAGAATGAGCCGAACATCGTTGAATGAGGGAGCGACAAAGCGCCGTGAAGAGATAGCTCGAACAGAATCTTGGTATCTGAAGGCATCCTCCAGCGCAAGAGGAGTGAAGAATGCTGAGATGGTGGGCACGAGCATGTTGAGTTTCGACCGAGGGTTTGACACGGCTTGCTGATTGACTTCATCTTGTTAGCGGGAGACGTAGTCATCAGACAGTACTTACTGTGATCAAGGATGAGATCTTCGACGTCGCGAAAGATTTCTGCATAGCGCTGCTGCGCCGACCTCGCCATGGTCACTAGGCTTTGACCGCCAGTTCCATCATACTCTACAGCTGGCTGAGAGTTCAACACGAAAGGAACGGCGAGAAGTCCCTGTGCATAGACGTTAGAAATGTCGGCAGTAACCATTGATATCCTGGCTCACCTTGATCCATTCAATCTGTCATTATTAGCCTTCAGTCGCCTTTGGAGAAGGCAACACCTACTAGCTGATCTCTCCGGTGAGTCTTGAAACGTATACAAGTCAATGCACTATTCTAATTTTGCACACAGAGCTTGTTCACTTGCCTTCAAAGCATCTGACCATTAGTTAGCAAAGGACACGTGGTCTTAAAGGTGGGATGGACATTGACGCACACTCGATCCTGTAACGGGTGCTCATGGTGGCAGTTGAAAATTATTGAACGCGTCGTCTATGATCAAAAGAATACTGTAGAGTATCAATTGGAGCGAATAATGAATCCTTGGCCTTTGCATTGACCAATTACCTGATTGAAGAACTAAAGCTATATCGTAGGAGAGCGACGGATCATGGATGCCCAGCTGGCAAGTTCCGGCGGTCAAGTGATCAGTCACACATCAGTCACACCCCTTGTATCCTTGCTGCTGCCACATCTTCACGCTCTTCACAACCATTTCTCCTCCATCCTTCCACGTCGGATACCACGTGTCCCGCGCGTTCCAAAAGTCCAACTTCGCGCGGGGATTTGCATCGGCCCAAGGTTTACCAAGCTTGCCATCCTCAAACCACCCATTAGTCCCTCCGACTGCGACATTCAATATGAGATAAAAGTCTTGATCAAATGGAGCCGAAACAGTACCACTCGTCCACGGATCCACGATGAGAGTGCCATTGCCATCTGATTGTGGGAATCTACCGCGTTGCCAGAGTGAAGTGTCAAAATTGGTGTACAGGACTTGAAGCAGGCGAGTGTCGATATACGTGAAGATGTACTTCTCCGACCATTCCAGACCAAAAGTGTGGAATTTCTTCGCGAATGTCGTATGCAGTGCGTTCCTCTTGACATTGGTCCTCCACCAGGCATCGTTGGCTGAGTTGGGGCCCCAATGTAAGGCACTCGACACAATGTCATTACCTCCTTGCGGATGAGTATGGTTGTTGCCACGAGACTCAACAACATCGATCTCTCCCGAAGCAGGCCACGCGCCGTACTTTGACTCGACGGGCAACAGCCAGATTGCAGGCCATAGCCAGTCTCCCGCTGGTAGCTTGGCCTCCACCTCGATTCGACCATATTTGAGGACCGCTCCCTTTTTGGTATTCATTCGTCCAGACTTGACGGGGTTGACAATAGTACCATTGGTTGTATTGGTGCTGGTCATGCAGTTGCTCCAAAGCGAAGACGTGCATATTCCGCCCACCCTTAGATCGATGGTATTATTTGTTTCAATCAACTTCGGATCTTGCAGTGTCGGCTTTATGTGTAGCATTCCTTCGCGGACAAAAATATTCTCATCTGTCACGGTGGTCTCTTCGAACTGACCATTGCCGAAGCCTCCGACCTCTGCCTCCTTCATCCAAATCTTTGGGTTGATTCCACTCGAAAAATCATCAATATAGACAGGGCAATACTTGTGGTTGATGACTGTCCGAAGCCCATCCCAGACGAGAAAACCTGCAATGGCCAGCCCAACTAGGAGACCGATGAGAGGTATGATGGTTACCCATTTCTCTCGAGGGTCTTTGACCTTGGTCCATGGTCGCTCAACCTCTCCTTTTTTGACTCTGCGACTGTGAAAATATCTCTGGCTGAGCATGGGCTGGCTGAGAATTGCTGACGATGCCGCTCTCGACGGGTCCCCGGAAGCATAAGGGGTAAGAAATGGGTTTGCAGGCTTCTCGTGATTGAAAGTCTCAGCTCCTGCCATGGATTCAGGCGAGGCAGACCTAGTAGTTGCTTCAATACTCATGTTGGAATCAGCCCTAGAGTAGCTTGGGCGGGCAATGTGTGCTGACATTGTAGGTGATGCTTTCCTCGAGCTGTTGAGGATATACCGTCGGGAATCAAGAACGCACGAAGGGAGCTAATCTTCGAACATACGGATGTCAACAGATCATTGATACCCAACCACCAGGTTGCGAAGTAATCTAGACATCATGCTGACTTGATCAGAAATCTCGATCGAAGCCGATGTCGAAGTGGCCTATGTCCGGCACACCTGACCCAGTCAAACTGTCTTGCATTAATTTGCCCAATGTCTCAATTGACCGGGCAGGCAAGACCGCGGATCTCTCGTTCACTGCTTTACTTCTCAGGCGACTCTGAATGAAGAGAAGAGACCCAGCTCATTCACACATGAAGAACACAAATCTGGAATGACGACATTCTTGCACTACGATGTTTCTATTTACATCTATCACACACGAAGGTATAACCTCTCCGAGAGACTTGATGGCATCCCGAATGGTGAGTCCACACATCTCTAATTAACTACTCCGTGGAGGAAATGCCTCTCCGTCATTAGTGACCCTTCTCGGTCTTATGCGGCGTGCAACCCCTGGTAGTCGCTGTCGCACCTTGCCCTGGCAAACACCGATTGACATTTAAAACGAGGCTGACCTAATCTCCAACAAAGATACGCAGCGATGCTGCATCAAAGAAGCATAGCGTAGTGAATCGACTTGCAATTTCTCTCTGGAAAACATGGTTTTTCTGACGTATCTCCATCTCAGATATCTTGATTTCCACTCGACCCGCAACGACGAACTGTGGTACGTTCTCGCTGGGCATCGAGTGGTGGAGCCCTGCAAATCTCTCACAGCTTTCAATCTCTATGGATTCGGTTGTCTGACACATCCCCGTTCCCAGTCCATCGGTGACTCAAGCCATGGTCAAGGTCTTGAATCGAGATGCTCGGCGCGATCGTTGAGTACCGCCGAATGCGAGCGGTTCCTATGAAAATCTACCAGCTGGAAAACTTATAATATCGACGGCTGTGTCTATAACTATCTTCGCCGGATCGAAGTCTTACTCCTATCGACGGTGTTTGAAGCCAAAATTGAAAATTGGGACTATGGATCGGACAACGAAGTCTGTTCAGTGCTCACAACGACATCAATTCTCCACCTCTGAGTCGCTCTTGTGTTTTCTACAATCTCCTGCCAGCTCTGTGTCGCGTCGGAGCATTGCGTGATACTTGAGAATTAGATAATAGACCACTGTTCGGCGTCATGGACCCAGACCAAGAGGGATCGGGGCAAGCTGCCTTACCAAGTGAACCTGTTCAACAAGATATTTCTACTTCGGCGCCGCTCCAAGCGACTGATTTGCCTAGAAATGTTTCTTCCAGCCCTTCAGGGTCACCTTCTGCAAGCGATAGCGCATCAATCTCCGCCAGGTCGACCCGGAGCATTCGGAATGCTTTCGAAGACATTAAGCACGAGGTCATTGTGAACCACCTCTATCAGCAGCAGTGTGCCAGGCTATGGGTCAGCGACAGCAGCGGCGAAATGGAAGGAGTGCTTCTACGAAAGTCTCGAGGCAATTATTTGTCTTGTCCATACGAACTCCAAGATTCGTATTTGGCACAGATGTGTACTGAGCTCAATGTTCAGGTAAGTTGTACTCGTCATGGCGTCGGATCCTGTACTTAAACGTCTGGATAGGTTGCTATGACTGTGAATTCGAGAGTCATCAAGACTTTCCTGGCCTGGGCCCCTGATGCAACAGATGTTCCACTTATGAACGGGCTGCGCGTCCAAGTCTTGTCGACCCTGGCGGACCTCCCGCGCGCGCGGAAGTATCAATTTGCTGCTTTCATTGCCAACGAGTCCTTATTGGTAGTGTGGGATGACGATGCTTCCAACGTGATGAAACGGGCAACGACAATTGAGTCCGAGTTGATGGCGCTTGTCTGGCACACTGGGAACGCAGACAACGATGAAGAGCCCTCCGATGAAAAGGGCGCAGGAGTCGTGCCCTCGCACGACTCGGAATCTGGGGAAGCGTTGCAAGACACTCGCTCAACAAATTTGATGAACACGATCCTCGTTGCCTTTACTTTGATCATCGTCGTCACTTTGTTGGGGCTTGCATGTCGTTCTCTGGCGACAGAAATTGCTGTTGATGGCTCATATATTCGCCTGAGTTTTCTGTCGTTGCTGCCCGTACAGATATTTTTCACTTTGGTACGTGGACTTATCTTCTCATCCGATGTCTCTTACAAATCTCAGTTCTTTGCACAAGTAATCGTCGGCTGTGTCTCACAGTGCGTGGGACCAGTGCAACAGATGCAACTCAACTCGAAATACTTCTCGGCAAAATGCTCTCCCCGCTTGAGGACACCGACGCTGCCACATGTCACCATTCAATGCCCAGTCTACAAAGAGGGCCTCGCTTCTGTCATTGTTCCCACAGTCAAGTCGATTAAACAAGCCATGTCAACATATGAGCTCCAGGGTGGCACCGCCAACATGTTCATCAATGACGATGGCCTTCAAATCATCGATGAAGAGCAACGAAATGCCCGCATTGAGTTCTACCAAGATCACAACATCGGATGGACTGCGCGCCCAAGACACGGAAGCGAGGGTTTCGTACGCAAAGGCAAGTTCAAAAAGGCGTCAAACATGAATTACGGCCTCATGCTGTCATGCAAGGTCGAGGAGAAGATCCAGCGGCACCATCGAAACCCTCTGTGGACTCAAAACGACGAGACAGAGGCTTATCAGCAATGCTTAAAAGAAGTCCTCGAGGAAACTCCTCGTGCTTGGGCCGATGGAGATATTCGCGTTGGAGACTATATCCTCCTGATTGACAGCGACACTCGAGTCCCCGCGGACTGCTTGCTCGATGCCGTTAGCGAGATGGAACAGTCGCCAACCGTCGGGATCATGCAATTCGCATCCGGAGTAATGCAAGTCGTGCACACCTTTTTCGAGAACGGCATCACCTTCTTCACCAATCTCATCTACACCGCCATTGAGTACACCGTCGCCAACGGCGATGTCGCCCCCTTCGTGGGCCACAATGCAATTCTGCGCTGGAGTGCCATTCAGCAGATCTCCTACACGGATGAGGACGGCTACGAGAAGTTCTGGTCCGAGTCGCACGTCAGCGAGGACTTCGATATGTCGCTACGCCTCCAGTGCGACGGCTACATCATCAGACTGGCGTCCTGGGCCAACGGCGGCTTCAAGGAAGGCGTCAGCCTGACGGTTTACGACGAGCTTGCTCGATGGGAGAAATATGCGTACGGGTGCAATGAACTCTTATTCCACCCCATGCGAAAGTGGATCTACAAAGGTCCTTTCACCGAGCTGTTCCGCCGTTTTCTCTTCTCCAACATTCGGTTCACCTCTAAGATCACCATCATCAGCTATATCGGGACATACTACGCTATCGGGGCCGCGTGGATCATGACCCTAGCGAATTATTTCGCGGTCGGCTGGTTCAACGGCTACTTGGACAAGTACTACATCGACTCGTGGAAGGTGTGGTTCAGCATCGTCATCGTCTTCAATGGACTGGGTAACATCGCCCTCGCGATTATGCGGTATCGAATCGGACAGAAACCCTTCATCCCGGCCCTAGCAGAAAACTTCAAGTGGATACTCATGCTCTCGATCTTTCTGGGTGGGTTGTCTCTCCACGTGTCCCAGGCGCTGTTGGCGCACATGTTTGAGATCGACATGACGTGGGGCGCTACCTCCAAGGAGGCCGAATTTTCGAATTTTTTCATCGAGGTCCCGAAAGTGGTGAAGAAGTTCAAGTTCAGTATCGCGTTCGCGGTGGTCGGAATCGTGGGAATGATTGTTCTGGCGACGAATCCGGGTGGATTCATCCCGTATGATTGGGTGATTAAGGATTTCAGTGCGATACTGCCGATGAGTACGGTTACGGCGAGTCATTTGCTCCTGCCGATTGTGTTGAATCCGGCGTTGATGACGTTCTCGTGGTGAAGGGTCTTTCTGGTAGAGGAAAAGAAGCACGGGTGTCGTCTTTGTTCGCTCGAGTCTAGATGAACGTGGAGAGGGTGGTTTTCTTACTGTAGAGCTTGGATGGTATACATCAAGTCCTTAATGGCTGTGACAGGTGGACATGGCGACGAGAAGTTTGACGCGCGAGATGACGAGGTTGGAAATGGTTGCTGTGGGCCCTCAGCCCAGTATTGTCAAACCATAACTTCTAATTCTATTGCTCATATATAATCTTTGTTTGCTGCCAACTGCTGCAGAATCCATTTAACAGCATCGCCAGCTAAAGCAGGCCTTCTAAGCAGACCATCGTGTCCCCAATCCATGAATTCTCGGTACTGTGTGCTCCCGTGTTCCCCGACTAAGTCGAGTTGCGCCTTCACCATGGAATAGTTATAGATTTTCCAATCGTGGATGAACTTTCTCGCAAGGCGCCTCTCCTGCTCAGTCCCTCCTCCCAATCGCACTCCCTCGTCGTATAGCCTTTGATAGTCCGCGGCGCTGTTAAACCTCAAGACTGTGAGATTGCCACCACGGTATACGTGGGTCTCCAGCTGCATCTTCTCGGCCAAGACTCTTGCGCTGGCATGGGTGTCTTCCCTCTTCTGAGTGCCTTTATCAGCTGTTCGCTGACTGGATTCGATGGCGGCTTGATACTCCTCATCTGTCATGCCAGACTCGGTCCTGAAGTCCGTCAGCTCTTCCCAATCGACGTCTTTGCTGAGGTTGACAAGATCGATGCTCGGGATGCGCTTGAAGAGTTCGAATTCCAGCTCCACGCCCGTATCGCACAATACGACGCCAGCAATCATGTCGGTTGACTGTGTCGGTTGTTGCTTTATAAGTCGGGAGTTTAGAAATTCGCGTAATGGGATACCGCCAAATGAATGGCCGATCAAGATGTAGGGTGGGGGCACATCGATGGCTTCTAGGAGTGCCTCGAGATCCTTTGTGCCATCCTGGGCTAGCAGAGGCGTTGCGCCTGCTGGTAGTGTACTCTCGTTGTAGCCAGCTCTGTCGTAGAAGAGTGTTCTCACAAAAGTGCTCAAATGTTGCTGGACTTTGACGTAGACTGCCAATGCAGCACCGGCTCCCGTGAAGAAAATGATCACGGGGTCGCCAGGTTTGCGTATAGGCCCAGACGCATGAGCAAAGAGCGAAAGTCCTCTTGATGGAAGCGGTACTAGTGCCGAGATATCGCTGTTATTCTCCCACGGATTTCTTTTGTGGATTGTCATTGCTAAGGATGGGAACTGCAGTCGGGAAGTGAGACAGTTTTTGCTTGTGAGGATGTAGCTTTACTAAATTCCTGTGCATGTGCTTCCGAAAGCATTTGCTTCTGGCAATTGCTCAAAAGGTGTAGACAGAAGTGATGATGCGCGAGAATACGTCAGTCCTCTTGAAATTGGAGACGCCGAGGCGCCTCTAGCGACTTTGAAGATCGTGCTGGATTAGGCAGGACAGTGCTTAGGCCTATCAGATGCACGGGCACAAAAGATGTCGATGAGGAAGCCGATCTCAATGTGAAAGCGTATTAGCTTGTTAGAAAATATTGACGTCGCATGCGCTGATGATATGGATTGCACGGTGCTCTAAAGTCCTGGAACGGGCTGTCTGTATGTTATCGTCTTGAGACCTGTTGAAATAGCATCTGACGAAGACAAACAAGCAGTACAGCGGTGAGACGATCTCAAGGCACGTCATAGGAAGTCTTGACTTAAGCGTCTTCATTAAGTCGACCATTCGTAAATATGAGCCCAAGCGTATTGGGCGGTCCCCGTCGAGAATGTGCTCGAGACACATCAGAGCGATTGCTGCGTCCACTGCGGCTGGTCTGACTGAAACTTGAGCGACTTGAGGCCTCTAAAGGCGAAATCTCGTCGTGGTGAGGGTAGGCACCGAGTTTTCGCAAGTCAAACCAAGGTCTTGGACCTGGTCGTGATCCAGACCTGGTACTGACCTCACTTGCAGTCGCGGAAGAGGGAGCGCTTCGTCCGCCTTTTTTCGTGAGGAAGCTTCTTAGTTGTTTCAACCCGCCGCTCCATCGCCAGCCTTGCAGGCTGGAATGGCTATACGTTTCCATACTGCTGTCTGCCACAGAGCTTGTCGTGCTAGAATATGAATCTGATCGATGTAGCCTTCGATCGCGGAGCCTGATGCCTCGAGCCATGATGGTTATGAATGTACAAAGGCGGTGGGTGAAAAGGGAGGACTGAGAGAGTGATTGATATTACGGTGTAGAGAGATGGTGTTGACTATATGCTAGAATGGATGATCATCGGAAAGGCAATTTTTTTGGCTCCGTGGTCGACTGACTCGGATGGCACCAAACACGGCGCAAACGGAAATTGAAGAGGCGGTGAAAACACGACGAACACGCCACCCGACGCACACAATAAATATCACTACAAAATTGAAAAGCGGTGTCTGTGATTGGATTAGTAGAGTTTTGCAAACGAAAATCGGTTGGTAACTAGGTACGCAAAAAGCTGCAAACGCTCAACAGATTGTGCCGCACGCAAAAGCGTGCTGCAACCAGGTTTTGGCACCGCGATCTAACATATTCGGCGCCGATGTTTCAAGATACATACATTGAGGATTTATATGCTCACGATACTTTGAGTACGGCGCGTCCTGACAGTTTGCCAGCAACCATCATGTCAATGTACTTGTCCAAATCATCCAAAGTTCCCTTGGTCAGGATGGGCTAGAAGACCTTGTCAGCACTACATCAGTTTAGCAGAAGAAATCACTTACGTGCACCAAGCCTCGAGCAGTAAAGTCCAATGCCTCCTCCACGTCCTTTAGGGTGCCAACGACGCTGCCCACAACATTCAATTTCTTCAAGCACAGCAACAGGGGAGGTGCGCCAGCTAGAACCGTGGGATCCTTGGGCAAGCCGACAGCAACGACCGTACCTCCAGGACGGAGGAATGTCGGTGCAGAGGCGTATGCTTCCTTGGTGGCCGCCGTGACAATCACTCCGTGTGCTCCGTATGTCGTGATTCGCATCACCTCGGCGGCAATGTCTTTCGTTTTTGTGAAATCAATGAATTCCTCAGCACCTAGCCGTTTGCAGAGATCCCGCTTTTCGTCGCCGCCGTCAATAGCAATGATTCTCATGCCCTGAAATGGTCAGCCAGTCATGTGAATATCGAGGGAGTGACTAACCATTGCTTTGGCATACTGTACTGCGAAGTGACCTAGCCCGCCACCGGCACCAGGAAGTACCTTAGCCACAGTCAGTATAGCCTTGCCCGAAGATGGACGTAAACAAGAACTCACGATCCATTGCCCAGGCTTCACCGCACTGCGTTTGCAAGCCACGTAGGCAGTAACTCCTCCACACATGATCGGGCCAGCCTCCTCGTCAGGCACACCATCTGGAAGGTGGGTGGTGTATCTACCATCGCTGATTGCATACTCTTGGAAAGTTCCTGCAGCACTGAATCCAGAGTTCTTCTGATTGGGACAATGAAGCTCGTCAACACCATTTGTACACATTTCACATGTTCCACAAGTACTCCAGACCCATTTGATGCCGGCGCGATCTCCCACCTTCCATTTGTGATGCATGTTGTCTCCCACGGCCACCACGATTCCAGCACCTTCATGGCCTGCAATGCCCTTTGTTTCTGGCTTCATGGAAATTCCGAACGATGCCCATTCATCTTTGATTAAAGACTTATCGGAAGCACACAAGCCGGTCCTGTTTCTGATTAGTTTAAATTCATGCTCTCGCTGGAATATATACCAATTGATCTTGACGAGGATTTCATCTGGTCCTGGGCTAGCGACCTCAACTTCTTTGACAGGAGCTTTGGAATCGGCTCCTTCTCCTTGTTTGATAGCAGCCTTTTGCTGTTTGGGGATTGATATTGTAGCCATTGTGCTGGTTTCGTTGTCGTCCTTCGTTCAAGATTGATGATGAGATGAAAAGTTAGAAAGTCCTTGCATTGCAGAGGTAGTGATGCCGGCTCTCCCGGCGTCTATCTTATAAAACGGTACTGTACCCCCCCTGATCCACCGTTATTTCATCTGCTGAGACCATCTAGTCGAGTCATTGGGATAGAGTCGCTCCCCCGCAAACGTCAACAACTCCGTTCGGTCGAAGGCTTGAAAGGCGGGGTACTACTGATGAAACAGGAGAGGGTACCAATAAGAGTCACAGAGAAGCACTGGGGATTACTTTACTAGCACCAAAGCACTGCCAGCTTCATCTCATCAAGGATTATTGATTGGCTTCTGGATGTGAGCTGTATCTGATGATGGCTTCGTAGCTTTCCTACAAGCTCCTCCAACATCGTCTGCAAATTCTGGGCACACATCGCCCAGCGTGCTCAGCATTGTACCTCGGCTACGCTTGGGTTTAGCGGTAGGCCATAGTTTCACAACCGTTGCGTTCGACACCAATCCCATCAGTTCGTGGGATACGTATCCCTGGAGCGTTATTCAGTCAGGAAAGATCAAACATCGGATAACGGAACGGTCCCGCCTACAGCACCAAAGCGGAAGGTATACCGTGCAGCATCCGTCACGCCATTCAGATCGGATCCGATACCAGCGACATCCTTTGACTTCAAACTCCGAGATGGATCGGTACGTACCTAGGTACCTTGGTGAGAACTCGTCCTCAACTTTACGACGAAAATCGTGGCCGGACGAGCGGAAACTTGCTCGGAATCATCTCAGTCCACCTCTACTTGGCTTCTCGAGGCTCTCCGTCTGAAGGCAAAATTCGTCTCCCACCATGGTGCTCGCTGTATGCCACTTCTGTCTCCTGCAAGTTATGCCAGGCCAATAGGACACAAACTGATGATTTGTTCCTCAGGCTGTTGGCCAAATATGTTCCAATGCGTCGATGTCTCATAACTTGGCGCAGTGCCAGAAGCTTGTGCAGAAAGCAGTTGCTGCTGGCGCGAAGGTAGGCTTCAACCTTTATCGTTATAGAGGTCTCTCGCAGTTGAAGCCTCGTCGAGACGATAACCTGATCCTCACCTGCAAATTTATTTCTCTTAGGCCCTCTTCCTCCCTGAAGCCTCTGACTACATTGCTTCATCTGCGTCAGAATCCGTCGAACTTTGTCAAGACGTTTCGAAAAGCCCTTTTGTCCGTGGCTTGCAAAAAGCAGCGAAAGAACATTCACTGCCTATCAATGTAGGAATCCACGAACCTACCGAACCCCCCTCGAAAAGAATCCGAAATACATTAATATGGATTGACAAAGAGGGGGCGATTGCACACCGATATCAGAAATTACATCTTTTTGACCTTGACCTCCGACCAGATGGGCCACGGCTTAAAGAGAGCGACTCGACAGAACCGGGAAATGTGGTCGTACCCCCATACTCTTCACCGGTTGGCAAGGTTGGCAGTCTGATATGCTTCGACTTGCGCTTTCCAGAACCAGCACTACGACTGCGCAGACTAGGTGCTGATGTGGTGGTCTATCCATCTGCCTTCACTGTTCCCACTGGAAAGCTTCATTGGGAAATTTTACTAAGATGCCGGGCCATCGAAACACAGTCTTGGGTCATAGCCTCGGCGCAATGTGGCAAGCATAACGAAAGACGTGTCAGCTACGGAGATACCATCGTTATTGCTCCGAACGGACAGATTTCGGGGCGACTCGATCGGGTTGAAAATATCGAAGACGAAAAGGAACAAGGACGTGAGGCAGAGATCCTCACAGTGGACATCGACCTCGATCCAGTTAAGCAAGCAAGGCATTACATACCACTACTAAGGAGGACAGATGTCTACCCGGAGATATAGCCTGCCAAGGTAGAATTGAAGGTACCGCCGTGTAAACCAATCCTGTACAGCAGCATCTAACCCATACATCTCGCCAGTAGCTGTATCGAATGCAAATTACATGTGTATTCAATTCAGCCCTTTTGCAAGTTGCGTCTGCAAAGCAAGACTGAAACGGTCTTCGGAAGCACAGCGTGATAACCGATCAAAATCCGCCGTCAAACGGTGGAATTAACGAGGTCTGATGGGTCGTACATCGCTATTGTACATTGAAGAGCACCTGTCGTCCACCCCAGGGGGCCTTGAGATTGAGTCTAAATTTCACGTCGTACACATCGACAGCTTCTTCTGACCTCAAAAAGTCCTCCTAATTCCCAATTTGATATTTAGTCACAATTTTAAAGGGAATACCAGTCCAAATGTCGTATCAGTGTCTCTGACTGCGGTAAGCGACCTTCAGTCATGTCACTTATAACTCATTCCTACAATCTTTCCAGCCGGGGTCACAGTTCAAGCGCGTGGCTTTCCGTATTCGCAAGTCTGGATCAATGTGCAGGCTTGATAGCGAGTCGCCAAAAGTCCTCGTACTTGGCATTTGCCGCAATATCCGACACCGGACGGTTTTAAGTCCATGCTCGATGCGGCCGCTTCCCAGGGTCCCTAGGTAGGTCATGACGAAGCCGGAGACATGTACTTCTGCTCAAACAATCTTTCTCTCAACTTCACGAGTATTTGAAGAGAAGGTTCGATGCCTGCAGCTGTCATGGCATTCAAACATCTTCAGGTCGCGACGTAGAGATGGAAGGACAAGGATCTGCAGCAACTCAAACACCGTTTTCTTCGGCCTCAACGGCTACTTTGGATGAGATTCCAGGGGCAGAGAAAGAGGTAGAGAAGAACGAGATGCCTCCTTCCCCAGTGGGCGAAATTCTATCGGAGACGGATCTCGAAAAGCAAGAAAGGCTCGAGTCACCTGAAGAGGACAAGTTAAGAGATGGAGTGACCGATTACCTCGTCGAATTCGATGCACCAAATGACCCAGAGAATCCCCAGAATTGGTCGAAAGCGAAGCGCTGGGGAATCACATTGTCAATGGGAATGATGACGTGGGTGCCTTCCTGATCTCAGTGGGCCAAACGGGCTTTTGGAGCCCGTCTTGAATACTGACAATTCCAAGGTTTGTGGTCACGTTCGCCAGCTCGATCCACGCCGTCGCCATCGAACCCGTTGCGAAGGAATACCATATCAGCACCGTCGTATCTACCCTTGGAGTAGCGCTTTTCGTTCTCGGGTTTGCTCTCGGACCAGTAATCTGGGGCCCTACCTCAGAAGTCTTTGGCCGCCGGATTCCTCTATTCGCTGGATATATTGTCTTTGCCATTTTCCAAATTCCGGTAGCGGTAGCACAAAATGTCGAAACCATTATGCTCGGTCGTTTCTTTAGTGGCTTCGCTGCTGCTGCGCCGTTGGCAGTTGTTGGAGGAGCAATGGCTGATATTTGGGGACCTCTTGAACGTGCTTATGGAATTTGCGTGTTCGCAGCTTCGGCCTTCACAGGACCAGTTGCAGGTCCAATCATGGGCGGTTTCATTACTCAGTCGCATCTTGGTTGGCGATGGACGGCATGGATCACGTTGATCATGGCCGCGCTCTTCGGATGCATTGGCTTGATCTTGATTCCGGAAACCTCTGCGGCTAGGATCCTACAGATCAAGGCCAAACGGTTGCGATATGAGACGAAGAACTGGGCGTTACACGCAAAGGCCGACGAAAATCGAGTTGACTTTCACAGCATCATGACAGTCTATTTGGTTCGACCCTTTGTCATGTTTGTGCAAGAGCCCATTTTGGCCCTGGTCACAGCGTATATGAGCTTCCTCTACGGGGTCCTCTATTTGCTATTCGAAGCATATCCAGTCTCGTTCCAGGAGCAACGAGGTTGGAACCCTGGTGTTGGATCCCTTCCGTTTGCTGCTTTCATTGTTGGTATCATGGGTGGTACTGGAGTCATAGCTTACTCCACGAGAACCAATTTCGCGGCTGCTTTCAAGAAGCACGGCAGAGTTGTTCCTGAGGAACGGCTCCCTCCTATGATAGTGGGAGCAATTGTTCTTCCGATCGGGTTGTTCATGTTTGCATGGTATGTTCGTCAACCCGCTTTCCCCAATCCTATGCTTACCGACGCCAGGACCTCCAACCCCCACATCACTTGGGTGCCTCAAGTTCTTGCGACAGCCCTTCTCGGTATGGGGATGTTGACTTGTTTCTGGCAAGGTATCAATTACATCATTGACTGCTATGGCTTCTACTCGAATAGTGCCATTGCAATCAATACTTTTGTTCGATCGATTGCAGGAGCCGGGTTTCCGTTGTTTGCGCAAGCAATGTACCACAACCTCGGGGTACCATGGGCGACCTCCTTGTTGGGCTTTCTTTGTTTGGTTTTCTGCCCCGTTCCTGTTCTCTTTTACATTTATGGAGCAAGGATCAGACAGAAGTCGAAGTTTGTGCCGACCAGGTGAGATATTGGAGCGTAGGCTGAAAGTAGAGTTTGCAGGTGAAAAATATGGAGCGGTATGGTCTGGTATTTTCTTGAGCGCGCGATATTTTTGTTTCTGGTATAGCAAGCGATAGTATGGATTGTACATGTACTCTAGGCAAATAAACAGCACACATTATTGTCCGGCGTAGAGCCACTGAGAAGGCATGAGAGTCAAAAATTGCCCGACGTCATTGCGGGCAGAGAATCTAGAGCTCATCCTCGTATTCTGTGCAACTCAACTTGGACATCGTTCTTTCTCTCTGTTTCTGCTTCGGTAATTCTTTTATATGAACATCCCATTTCTTGTAAACAAGCGGCCAGTCAAATGCCAGAGCAGACAGCAGCAACGGATAGCTTGGACTACTGGCGGACGCCCCCATTGAACTGGACACTAACTTTGTGTCAACCATCCCAGGCATTCCACAGCAACAGCTACGTTTCTAGCATGTGCATACTGCTTCTCAATGAACTCACATGAATGCAAGGAATACCCCCAGCAGTGCCATGCATGGTACGCATTTTCGACAAATTGGAGTCATTTGCATCCTTTTTTGAGCGCACACAAATTACGATGTTGTGGTCGTCTGCCTCACCACCTGGTTGCGCTAAGCAGGAGTCTATTGTCGATAGCCTATCTCCATATTGCTCTCACCTCCAACAACGCAATGTCGGCTTCCCCAACTTTGCGGAGATTTTCCACCGTGGGGAAGTCGGTGAGACGCAACACCAACACGTGCTTCACGGTAAGATACTAATCTTCATATTGACAATATCGTCCACCCAGGGTCTTCAACAAAGAGCTCAAGCCACTCTGCCATCTCCAACCCATTGCGAGACTCGCTAACCAATGGAAGCGTCAAATCTTCGGTATCCTCCAGTTGGGGTAAGGCGAGATGCTAAGATGCTATCCCAGGAGCTACCACAGATCGGAGAAGCTTCGACGGCAGTTACTTTTCCAAGCTGTGTTCTAGATCTCTTGTGAAGCTGACATAAAGACTGGGTCTGAACATGCACCCCGGATATGCCCTCCCCCAGGGACCTCTTCGCCACAGCATTGCAAAAATTCATCATGCAGACGGCAACGAGGTACAATTTCTTCATTGTGCTCATCGTGACCTTTGGGTCCTTGACCTATGGCTACAATTCAGCAATCATCGGCGCTGTCATTGGCCTCCCCTCGTTCTTCGACTACTTCAACATCGACATCAAGTCCTCTGGCGGTTCCAGGGTTACTGGAGGTGAGAGGCGCACGCCTGCGCGGTACCTTATGACCCCTTTGACACCGAGCTGATACCTTTCATCAGCGACCAATGGACTCTTTGCGGGAGGTGGCTTCATTGGTTGCTATCTCATCACCTGGCTAGCCGATAAAGTTGGCAGGAAGAGATCTATCCAGATCACCGCGTGCCTTTGCATTGTCGCTGGCGCAATCCAAGCTGGATCGGTCCATATTGCAATGTTTTTGGTCGGCCGGTTTATGATGGGGATGGGTTGTGGTATGGCTGTTTGCATCACCCCACTCTATCAGAGCGAGGTATCACCAGCACATTCTCGTGGTAGAATGGTGGGCAGTCATGGTTTCATCCTGTGTGTTGGATATGTAAGTATATACCTATTGTCCCACTTGAAAGACCCGGTCTAACTCCCACAGGGTCTTGCTGGCTGGACAGGATATGGTTGTTATTTCCTTAAAAACCAGGTCGCTCAGTGGCGTCTTTGCCTTGCTCTCCAAACCGTTCCGCCTCTATGTCTCCTGATCGGATCTTTCTGGGTCCCCGAGTCTCCTCGGTATCTAGTCGCCACAGATCGACAGGAGGCGGGCTTTGAGATCCTCAAACGTCTCCACCACCACCCCGATGATGATGACGATACAATCGCTCGAGAAGAATTGTACCAGATCCGACAACAACTGGAGCTTGAGAAACAAGAAGGGTGGAGACAAGGCTGGGTCAAGGGATGGATCTTGTTATTCTCCAGGAAGTCATACAGGAAGCGACTATTGTTCGGTTTCCTGCTCCTGTAAGTTGATATGTCTTAATGATTTGATCTCACCTGCTAATAAATACAGTGGTTTGGTGCAATCAACTGGCTGCGTAAATCTCCCGGTATCCAACGGAGCTTCGGAATCGTGCGCTGACTATGACACAGCTTGTGATAAACAATTATCAAGTCCTTCTTTACAACGGGCTAAGCCTCTATGGCTCTATGCCGCTAATGCTGTATGCTATTTGGGATACCTGGGCTGCATTCATGAATTTCATCAACGCGCTGCTGCTTGATAAAGTTGGCCGCATCCCCATCATGGTTGTTGGACAGGTACGTTTTCTTTACTGCAAAGACTCAGTTGCTGATGACTTCAGATTGGCTGTTCGATCTCCGTTGCCGGCTTCACGGCCTGCCTTGCGAGGTACGGCGGCACTGATAATCGAGTTGGGAATGGCTTCGGAGTGTTCTTCCTCTATCTATGTACGTTGCGACACAATTCTCGGGAGGCTTCCACTGACCAGGCTAGTCGTGACTTTCTTCGGTGGGTCCATGGATGCATCCTCGTATGTGTATTCATCCGAGATCTTCCCCACGAGTATTAGAGCTCAAGGAGCGGGCTTTAGCGTGTCCGGATTGTTCGCGTTCAGCTTGATCTACACCATGTGCGCCCCAGTTGCATTCAACAGCATCGGCTGGAAGTACTACCTGATCTTTGTCATCGTGCCGTTGTTTGGTGCTGCGATCATGTATTTCTTCTACCCCGAGACGAAAGGTTTGGCTCTTGAAGAAATTGCAGCCAAATTCGGAGATGAGGTCGCTGTGGACCTGACGCATCTGTCAACCGAGGAGAGATTGAAGCTGAACAAGACTCTGATCAATACCGATGTCGTTGAGATGGAGATCAAGGCATAGGCATAAAGGTTCAAGTATGTGTGCGCGATCGGAGGGAAAGGGTCCCCAGGATTAGGCAGACACTATCGGAGCAATCAGAGGCTGGTGCGGCCGCGTCCCTGACCTTCGGGCGTGCCACGCCACGCCACGTAAGCGACTGAATATAGTTTCAGCACTTGTATGCTGGCATGCAGTATTCCGAATACGGACGAGATAAGATAATACCCATTGCCTTCGATTTGTATCAGGCATCTCTCTTTCTTACCAACTCCTGTACCGTGATGTTGTGGTCCACGGTGGTCGCGGCGGCCTACAGCCTCTCAATCGCCGTCGGAGGCAACGCTCTACCTCAGTCTAGATATCCAGAAACTGCAGATGAGTTCCGAAATGCCAACCATATTTTCAACGCGATACACTCTTCGATGAGACAATGGGGTTCATCTATTTTCCACAATGGAATGTCGGTATTTCCGGCGGTGGTGCCAGCGGGAACGCAATTCTATCATGGGGGTCCATTAGAAGACCCAGTTCCAGGTCGAGAATGGCTTGCTTTCGAGCCAGAGCATGCCATTAACTTCGCGAGGAAAATGAAGCGGCGTCCACGTCCATCTGATACAGGGCCGCCTCAGTCTCTCAGTGTCATTGGCCATAACCCTGAAACTTTCAATGAGAATACGCCGGAGCGTCCAATGCCCCTTGTGCATCCGGTCTCCGAGGATCATGACCACGAAAAACCGCCTGACTCTCCTGTTTTTGAGCCTGGATACCTGCATACATATCGAACGAAGGAAGCAACGCCACTGCTTTACATCGATGGAATGTCAGCCGGAAAGTGCAGAATGGGCACGCTCGATACTCAAGACGTGCTTCTCCTAAACTCAACCTCTGACCATCATGAATTTTGGAAAAGAGAAGAGGAGCGTGCAGATGGATTGTGCAAATTGGCCAAGGAGAAGTGGAATGGAAAGATCAAGGGTTTCATCCGCATGGAAGCGGGGTTCGAAATCATCATGTGTTCGTTCGCCGAAAGTCTGGACTTTGTACAGGCAGTCCGAGCAGGTCCATTTTCTCCTGATGCTGAAAATCCAGGCCGTGGGCTCGGAAGAGACGAGGCGCTGTGGGAATGGGTTAAGTTTGTCACATCAAGATACGACGGCATTGGTGGTGGTAGGGTGAAACTCGACTATGACAATTTCGTAACGGCATACAGCCATGATTTGGACCTCTTTCGGGCAAGTAACGATTTGCCTAGACTGGAGAATCTTTCGATCAGTGCGTTGGATGGCGTACGCAGCGACATTGACGCAGTCATTCAACGGTGGGACCCGATGACTGTCTTGAATGACAGGAGCAAGGACTGGCAGAGTGTTGCAGACATGGTTGTCCTGCGTTATGGCAAGTTCTTGAAACATTTCGGTGCTGATACATCGTCGTGGACACCCGAAGAATTGTTCAAAGAGCTGGAATTCACTCTTCGGACCTTCATCGACTCAGACGCCAGGAATGCTACCGCTGAGATCAATCGTTGTGTTACACAGTTCAATCCGCCCAACGGAGATACTCAGCGCTCGATTGCTGCTCGATCAATCTGGGAGGTCACCAGCCGAATCTGCGAGACGCTCGTCACGGTCTTTGACATCAATATGCCTGACGATGATGCTCTGGCAAAACTGCGCGCTCTTGTTCAATACCTTGATTGGTCAATGTGGAAGAAGTGCGACGAGTGTGCTTACGACGAGGTGTGCTTCATCCCGCTTTGGCCATTCGGCGCTGTGGGCGACCGGGACAACCCAAAATGCAGGAATGGAAGCGATTTGAGCGATAGAATGGGATATTGGGGTGAACCTCGAGGGCTTGGGACTCGCATGGAACTGGCGCTGGAAGGAATTTCGGATTAGATGTTACTCGTGGCTTTTTGATTTGGTCGTGTGACAGCAAAGCTACAATAAAAGTAGATCTGGCGTATCTTGCTTGACGTTAGACGTACGTCTTGGTGAGCAGCAGCTACATAGATTACGCGACCTTTCCATGTATCCCTGCCGGTGCGTTGTGTTTGCCGAAATATACTTCTTATTGAGAAGCCTTTGAGTCAGAGTTTGCGATTTTCATGTTGCGGACCTCAACGAGGGTTCAGTAACCACACCACGGTTGATAGCTGCAATGTGACTCCGTCGAGCATCGAATGAGAACTTCGTTACGCATACTCGACCAGGAGCCACGCATGAAGTGAGACAATTAGAGCTACAAGATTTGCCTTACGGTCTTCGAAGCTTACCTGTGGTTACGTGTTGTGCAATAAACAATATCAAAGACGTGTTCGACCAGCCTTGGCGCACCTGAACGCATCTGGGCGCGGGCGCCCGCCGGGAAAGTATTGCGACATTATCCCCCCGGGTAAGCAAGCACATGCCGACTCTCGGGTCGTGTCTCTTACACCCGATACAGTCACTTGAGATTTCTCATCTCAGGAACAGAAGCGAGTTGTGGGCTACTGACTGTCTTTAACATGAATGACAACAAGCAGTCCAAAGACTACTACGACCTAGGATCCTTTGACTGGCACATAAGCACCAATAGTGGCGAGGCTCAAACATGGTTCAACCGTGGTGTTGTCTGGAGCTTTGCCTTCAACCATGAAGAATCGGCGGAATGCTTTCAAAGGGCTCTGCTCGATGACCCTGAATGCGCGATGGCTTACTGGGGTCTAGCATATGCTTTGGGTCCGAACTACAACAAGCCGTGGGAATTCTTCGATGGCGAAGAACTCGAATCAACTGTGACTCGGACACATGATGCCGTCGAAAGGGCAAAGGCAAAGGCTTCCGGTGTCTCTGCCGTTGAGAAAGCCCTAATTGATGCACTAAAATTCAGATACCCAGAAGCGCAAGCGGATGTTGATCACTCGATCTGGAATCAAAATTATGCAGAGGCGATGCAATCGGTATACACCGCGTTCCCCCACGATCTCAACGTCGCCGCCCTCTACGCAGACTCTCTGATGAACCTTACTCCTTGGAAACTGTGGGAGTTGTCTTCTGGAGAAGCAGCTCCTGGAGCACGCACTATCGAGGTGAAGAGAGTTTTGGATCGGGCTTTGGCTCAAGCTGGTGGGCTACGACATCCAGGCTTGCTGCATCTTTATATCCATCTTATGGAAATGTCTGGCACTCCCGAGGTCGCTATGCCAGTAGCAGACCACTTGAGGGGATTAATACCTGACGCTGGCCATCTTCAACACATGCCCACTCATCTCGACATTATATGCGGCGACTATCGTCGGGCGGTTGCCTCCAATACCGATGCTATTCGCGCCGATAATAAGTTCCTGGCCGGAGCTGGTCCGCTCAACTTCTATACATTATATCGCTGTCACAATTTCCACTTTCGCCTGTATGCTGCTATGTTTGTGGGTCAGTCAAAAGTCGCACTGGAAACCTGTAATTGGATTGAGGCTGCGGTTCCAAAGGAGCTCCTACTTGTCAAGTCACCTCCCATGGCCGACTGGTTAGAATCGTTTCACGGAATGCGAGTTCATGTCCTGATACGTTTTGGCTTGTGGCAAGACATGCTCGACCTGCCATTTCCGCAGGATCAAGACCTGTACTGCTTTACTACAGCCTTGATCCACTATGGGAAAGGTATTGCCCTCGCAGCTACCGATAGGGTCAAGGAAGCCGAGGGCCAGCGCAAAACTTTCAAGGACGCGTTGACACGGGTGAAACCAAGCCGGACACTTTTCAACAATTCATGTGTCGACATTCTTGAAGTGGCCAGTGCAATGCTGGATGGCGAGCTCGAGTATCGGAGGGGTCATTTTGCCGCCGCTTTCGAGTACCTACGGAAATCTATCAAACTCCATGATGACCTTCCCTACGACGAGCCTTGGGGTTGGATGCAGCCTCCCCGACATGCTTATGGTGCCCTGCTGCTTGAACAAAGGCATGTAGAAGAAGCTATGGCCGTGTACAGTGCTGATTTGGGGTTTGACGATTCCCTTCCTCGACCTTTGCGCCATCCTAACAATGTATGGGCTCTGATCGGCTACCACGAATGTCTGACGAAGTTAGGCCGGACGGCAGAGGCTCGCCTTGTAAAGCCACAGATGGAATTTGCTTTGGCCATGGCAGATATCCAGATCAAGACATCTTGCTTTTGCCGCACAGACAGTGGGTAAGCCGCCGCACGGACCGGTGCCGTTCTAGGTGGGCACAGGACAGCCATTGCTATACGCAATAGAGATTGACAAGAAATATGCTGCGTCACCGGCCTTCGTTGTTGCTGTAGCAGTCGCTTTGTTCAAGACACACGCAATGCAGATGACCGTGTCCTGGGCCTGAGACCTCTCTTTGTTGATATTAGAGGCCGAAAAGCTACGTATATGCTCTCGTCTGTGATCGAAATCCTTTCTTCCGAGTCTGTCGTACGTCTTTGCCTTTTCAGATCGCTTCTCGTCCACTTCTCAGCCCATCACTCACAGGCATCTAATTCAAAATGAGATTCCGCGTGCTCTCGGCACCTTTTGCTCTCATCTCATCAGCAGCTGCAGTTCCAGAATTGGTCAAGATTCGACGAGACGCCCCCTCGAATTCGACCTGTCTCGACCAACGTGACGCAGAAGGCATCGTCAGCAAGTTCACAATCATTTTGGCGCATACAAATCCACATGCGGCAAATGCAACAGCAAAGGAGCTCCTAGACGACAGCTTTTCTGAATCAAGTGACTCGGTCAACATGATCTCTGGTGGTCCGGTAAGTTTTGAGATACAGCTGGTGGACGGCACGAAGCTGAGAAGTACTTCATAGCTCGGCAAAGTGAGCTTTCCAAATAAGGCGGCCTACCTTACCAATGTCCTCAATCAACCATCATCACGTAATATCAGCACCATCAAGGTTATGCCTGCTGGGTGTACATATATTTTGTGGTACTGGAAAATGCTCATTGGAACAAACCAAGCGCCAGTCCAAGGTTTCAGTTTGATTGAGGTCAATGGGGATAAGAAGGTCGTTGGCCAGTTTGTCGAGTTCAACAGCCTTGCTTGGGTCATCGATACAGGTATGTCAAGCAGTTCTTACTAGTTGTGCGGACTTTCTGACCTGTGACAGGCTTCGCCGTGATCAATCGCGCGGGCCAAAAGCTTCCTGTTGATGGGCAGACTTCGCGCACTGGCAGTTCTTCTGCGCCTGCCTCTTCTTCTGCCCCAACGACGCTGTCATTTGGTCATCCAACGTTGTTCTTGCTGGTAGCTGCCTTGGGGTCTTGGATCGCTTGTTCGTGAAAGAGTGTTGTGAGACGAGAAGGCAAAAAATGTGCACTTCAATGGTCAACTTATAGTAATCTATCAAAACCTGTTGGCAGTATGCTTGTTGGATACCTAAGTGATATCAGTTTCACGAGCGTATCTCGACGGTTTCAGTCCTAAAATCGGAATACCAAGCAGATGCTAGTAGACAGTGGCTTCAACTGCCTTGGTGTGTATTTGTGCTGACAAAGCGAGATAGGCACTTGTGACACTGATAGGTACCGAGGCCCTCCGCACCCCCATTTCTCGGCGGTCAGTGGCCCCAATGGATCGAGATTCAGCCCCGGATACCCCCCAAAAGCCCCGAAGGTTTCCGCCTGTCGCCGCCTTTGCCTTGGCTAATAATTTGAACCCCTCAGTGCAAAATGTCGACTCTCTTTCTCAGCCCAGAGACTGCGATTACCACTCCACGGCGAACATGGACGGCTTCCACGACCTGATCCGAAACCAGGCTCTCCTGTCATCAGCCTGTAACCAACAGTCTGCGTCATCTGCAGGGACTTCGGCCGCTCCGGAAAAGCGCTATCGATGTATGACCTGCGGACAAGGATTTTCACGAGCGGAACACTTGAAGCGCCATCAGACGAGACGTATGTCACCAGTCAATGGATTTTGACACGACTGACGTGTTTTCAAAGACACCGGAGCAAAGCCCTTTTCGTGTGTTTTCTGCTCGCGGGACTTCTCGCGCAAGTACGATCCTCCGACCCTGTCGCAAAATGAGTTCCAAACTGATGTCCCCCCAGAGATCGTCTACAGACCCATTACAGCCGATGCCAGCGACGCGGCGACAGCGATGTGCCTAATTCTATACCGAAAGGCCGTAGGCCTCATGCTTGTGTTACAGTGAGGCCCTCCTCGAGACACCACGAAGTTTTCTCGCTTTAACTGCGGCCATAGTGCATTTCCTCGAAAATACGATGCGATGGAGGCGACCCTTGCGCACCATGCAAGAAAAAGAAGGTTCAGTGTCGCCAGAAACAGACTACGCGCGATAAATCTAGTACATCTCAGGCAGAGTGATGGTTCTATAGTAGACGCCGCTGACAGTGATCTAGTTATCGAAAGGCTTGGTCCCGTCGGAGATCGTGTCTCCATACAAGCCCTCTTGAACGGCGGCACCGATACATTTACTGAGACGTTCAACCTCCCGCCGTGCGACGACCGGCAAAGGGGACTACATTTCCACGAACAACACGGAGAGGGAGAAGACGAGAATGATTCTACACATGTGAAATCGGAGGACGAAACTCCCCATGCCTTTGACTATTCCGCCATGTTTGAGCTTCAGGTCGGAATGGAAGATCAGTACCTGGACTTTTGGACTGGGCCGTTTGGACTAATGCCTTCACCATCTTATACGGATTTGAATTTGGAACTCTACGACCCTTCAATGGTATCCCCGGACGTCCAACTGGGTTCTACGCCGTCGACCACAACACAACCAACTTCAAGTGCAGAACAGCCAAGCTATGTTTCCGCTTTAAACATGGCCATCTACAATAAGCTCTGGTGTCTGGCTTTGGATGAAAAATCGCGGCAAGAGCTCACTGCATGCCTAAACTTTCTACTCACCGGAGAAAAGTTGCGCAGGTTCATCTCTCTTTATTTCCGCAATTGGCATTTGAACTGTCCGATCATTCACCGACCCTCCTTTGACCCTGCACAAGTTCCGGTTGGACTGGTCATAAGCGTGGTTTTCATCGGGGCCATGTATTCGAAGGATCAAATGGAAAGGCTAGCGGCGAAAAAGCTTGTGGATATCGCTGAATTGGTCGTCTTCGATTCGGAAATATTCTCGTTCGAGATGGAAGTCACGCGAACGATACAGGACGAAGCAACAAAAAATCCATCCGAGTCAGACCGTGAGTGGCAGGTCT
The DNA here is from genome assembly GCA_030068005.1 of Cladophialophora exuberans. NCBI lineage: Eukaryota > Fungi > Ascomycota > Eurotiomycetes > Chaetothyriales > Herpotrichiellaceae > Cladophialophora > Cladophialophora exuberans. The sequence continues at coordinate 161,096 of JANSVK010000045.1, forward strand.
TCCAAGAACTGCAGGCTGGATATTTGATGGTTATTGCACAGTATTGGGCCGGTCCTCGTGGTGCCAAACGACGTGCAATGCAATCTCGTCTTGGTGATGTGATAAATGTCGCCCGAAGCATGCAGCTACACCATTCGCGCCACCAACCTTCCGATCGAATATCTGAAGTCATCTGGCTCCAGAAAGAGACGAAAATCCGTACAATTTCCGCTATCGCATTGCTCGACTGTGCCATGCGAATATACTCAAACTATCCGTGTCGCATAACCCTGGCCGAGCTCGACAACGATCTTCCTTGCAAAGAGGCGATATTCAGCTCGCGGCATCCGTTCATGCAAGACGAGTCCGTCTTTGCACAGCGATTAACAATATCTCAAGCGTTTGCACTGCTATTTGATGGAAAGTCCAAAACCACGAGCTCAACCGCCGCCTCGGAGCATTCGTCACAAGAAGATCCCTCCGAGACTGGAGCAGCTCCTGAAGAATCGAATGCCAGCTCCGACCTCACGATATTTGACCTGTTTATTCTTATACACTGTAAGGCTTCTCTGTGATATCATATGATCCCTAGTTCAAAACCGGCTAACTTAATATCTAGTCCTTTACACTTACGTTCACTCCTGCATAATGACGATGTCGCTCAATTTACCTACTACGAACTTTGGCCGGCGCATATTAGGAGCAAAATCGTCGAGTCTCGCTATGGGCCCGATAACTCATGAGATCAAGGCCGCTCTGGAAAGGTGGCGCCAACTATGGGAAGCAACTAGATCCCAAACTCAAGAGAAATCACTGAAAGCTGAGGGCATGTATAGAAATGCCTTTAAGTTTTGGGTTCTTCTTCAGTTTATTCTGGCGAAGGAAGAGGCAGTCGATGTCATCACTAGCATGGAAGTCAATTGCGACGACGCCCTGACGAAACTCAAGGTTCTACTAACTTCAAGTCAAGGATGAAGAGACAAAAGACTCTCAAGACGAGCACGCAACCACTTCTCAGCCTCCTCCAGGAGACGCAGTAGTCTCACAACCCATTACTTCGGTCAACTCAAACCCAGTCTCTTCTAACGTCGGCGCTTCCAATGCTCGAGAAAAGAAGAAGAAGGAAGAAGACGCAGATGACTCAAAAGACCTCGATTATTCATCAGACGAGTACGCTGAACAGGGCATACTCGAGGCAGGTCAGCACCTCATGTCCGATGCTGGCTTCGTCTTCGGCCTATGCCAAGCTCCAAACCACACCATTCCAGTACGTATTATAACCACTAAGTGAGACGGCTGTTTCCTAACTTTATCACAGATCAATATTGAAATTGCCGCCATTAGGATGGGGATGTCCGAGTTTGCGGTTCGTCGCCGTATCGACCGAATGAAACAGGTCTACCCTACATTGCGCCTCGAAGCCACCAACAAGAACTGTCCGTCAGGCAAGTCTTTCACTCGTTCAGAGGTCAGAAAGAGGAGAATCAAGTCTCGAATATTCAAGAAGAAGCAGGAGGAGAAGCAGGATAAGGCCAGAAAAGAGCGGGCAAGATTGAGAGATGCGAATCGCAACTGCGGCACGAAAGTCCCAAAACCCCCCAATGATTCGGACATGGATGGTGGTGACGATGACATGGATGGCCAAGGTCTTGCTCCTCCTATCCCGGCTAATTAAGACATTCGACTCTCATCTGCTACTTCATTCTGGAGATTTTTTGGTTAAGGCGACATATCAAAATACGACGAAAAAGAGAATTTCAGGAACATACGAGATACGCAGGTCGTTGCTGGCGTGGATATTTCATCGCCGACCGGCGGCTAAATGTATGATGTATCTTATGGCGTGGCTTATGGCGCGGATATTTCATCGATAGCGTGAAGTAGCTTATAGCGTAGATATTTCATCGATGACGTAGCGTAGCTTATGGCGTGGCGCCAAGAGAAAATAAGTGAGTCCGCGAGAGGTCGGGAAAGAGAGGAATCACGACGATATCACCACCCCGAAGCCGAGAAAGAGACCGAGAAAGACAAGGAATAGAAGAGAAGGGAGGGAGGAAGGGGACGCGCGCAAAAAAACTCGAATACGATGAAACAACCTATTCCGAAGTCGAATTCTGCGCCTAGAAATATGACGTGCAATATGAGATTAACCCTAGGGTAGGTTGATCTACCACTCGCTTACATCTTCATCATCGTCAACGTAGTCGGCAGATTCTTCATTCTCCTTTCCTTTTAGGACCTCATTGTCGACCATTGTTTTTGTCCTCTTTGCGGCTCGGCTTCGAGTAGTAATGGTGGTAGTAGGAGGCTGGCCAGCGTCGGAGTCCTCGGCAACAAGTACTTTTGTGCGTTTGGCTGAACGTTTGGAGGGCTTGGAGGTCATTTCTTCATCGCCAAGGACACGGTTGTCCGTCTCAGCCTTCTTCCTTGCCTTGGCTGAACGCTTTAACTTCTTTTTCTCCCGATCGGCGACTGCTTCCTGGTAATCTTGATCGGATGACCCGATCTCACCGTTCTCCTTTCTCTGAATAGCGGATCGCCTTCGTGCCGAGATCTTTTTTTGAGATGCGCTTGCCCGAGCCCGTTTCCTCTGGCGCGCGGCGACTGCTTTCATGTATTGTGGATCGGACGCCGAAATCTCACCCCTATCCCCTTTCTCTAGGATGTCTCTCTCCACCTGGCGGTAATCCCTCGCGCTCTGTCGCTGTTTCTGTGCCTTCGCGTAGTCTTCATCAGACGAACCAATCTGACCTTGTGCTTTCTTTTCAACGGCAGCAGTTCTTTTTTGCCGCCGCAATCTTTGAGTTGCCCTTTTCCCTTCCAAGCCCGCCTTCATTGTTGCGACACGTGAGTCTTTTCGCGCTTTGGCCTCGACGTACAGTTCGTCTTCGGATGAGATCAGCCCCGAATCCTTTGCTGCAAAAGCCTCAACATCGGGCTTTTGGACATCCCTCGCCCGGTTACGTGCGTCCACTCGCACTGATTTCGCTTTGAGGTATTCTTCGTCAGACGACCGTATGTCTCCTCTTGCCTTAGCTTGGAGAGGTTCTCGGACATGGGTATCGTAATGCTTTGCACTAATTTTTCTGCGTTTCTCCAACTTTCCCATTGACTTTTGGTACTCTTCATCGGACGATGAAATCTCACCCTTTGCCTTTGCGTCCCTTAATCTATGACGTCGAACTACTAGGTCGTGAGCGTAGCGTGTGTGAAAGGCTCGGTGACGTAGTAGCTTTTGCCAGGCTTCGTTGGAAGATGAAATCTCACCCGCCTCTTTGGCAGCCTTGGTCCTATGCATTTCTGCCTTATCAGCCTTCCGTTTTTGGTCCCGTCTGTCTTTTCTCCTCTTCGCTTGCTGGTATTCTGTGTCCGATGAATTTATCTCATTCTTCTTTCTGGCTTCAAGGGCCGCTCTGAGACGTTGGTCTCGTATCCTCCAGACAGCCCTTCTCCTTTCCTCCAAATCTGAAGGAAGACTTGAGAGAAGTTCGTCCGAGAGGCGAAGATTGCGAATTCCCTCCGTAAGAGGATCATGGGAATTGAGCCCTCGATATGGCAACGAATCGACATCCCAAAGACACACCTGTCTTAGATAGTGGCTCTGGTGAGAGCGGTATCGGCTGCGACCTCTCCATACCGACCATAAGCTGTACGTAAGGGCTGCTTCCATACCTTTCATAAAGACGGCGAGACATGGAATTCTGATGGTAGGCCTAGCGATGAGAGCCACTCCGACATGGGTCAGGACAAAGCTGTCCGCAGCACTGACTTGACTGTACTTAGATACGTTCCCCAGTTCCGTTGGAGTAGCATCTTGACCGTGTTGAAGTACTTGCTGGTATTGCCATGTCCGACTGTAGGCTCCATAGTAAACACTAGCTGCGACTCCGCTGTATGTGCGAAATAGTTCTCCATCTCTTTCCCAGGTCTGATGATAGACGACGAAGTGGTTGACCAAGGTATGTCTAATTATGCTGAACACGTCAGGAAGCGACTTCAAAGTCCGAAGGTCAGGTGGGAGGCTGTCTTGCATGATATCTTCAAGCTCGCGTGTAGCATATACCTCAAAGGTATTGGTCAAACCCTCCTCTTCAATTTGGTCCAGATAAAATCTCATGGACTCTGATGTCCTAGGCTCTAGCTCTCGCAGTAGCTGGAGTCTCTGCGTGAGGAGATCGCGTAGGTCAGGTAAGTCTCGAAGAAGAATGAATTGACCGGGGACAGGAGGCGTGTTGAGCTGTTTTGGGACTTCAAAGTCATTTCCTATCGTTGCACGAGTAGACTTTGAAGGTTTCGAAGCTTGGGAGTTCTTGCTGAGGGTGTTGCGAGTAGGTTCGATAGGCTTGGAGACACGAGAGTCCTTGCTGGGTGTATTGTGAGTAGGTTTGGTAGGCTTGGAGACACGAAAGTCCTTTCTTAGTGTTCTGCGAGTAGGTATCGAGGGCTTCGGAGGTATCTTCTCTTCCTGAGATGCAAGATCTCGGACTTTAGTGTCCGCGGCGTCGTCATCTTCGTCCTCGGAGGCTGCGTGGGAAAAGAATTCAAAGTCACTGAAGTCTTCACTCTCATAGTCCGAGCTCGAGACTATGAAGCTGTCGTCCGAAAGATCAGAAGACATAGTTGTCTGAGTCGCAGGAAAGAGTCGTTAAAACAATGAAGAAGCTGAGATGAATGGGACAGCAAAGACTTGGGAGAGTTGAGACCTCTCTGCCCTCAGATATAGGCTTTTCAATGGAGGTGGGGGTGGCCGCAACGAAGGAAGGAGCGACCCTGAAGTCCATATCTGGCTCATAACCAGCGTCATTGACGGTGAGAATGATCAAGGCGAGGTAAGGAGCGGCCAGCTTCATGTTTATCCGCACACGTTGAGTTCAGCTCTGCTCTGATTCGGTTGCATTTCTGAGCCATTGAACCGGTACGCCTGGCTCATATGCAAACGGGGGACGATAATTAGCACCACCAAGGCTTGAGTTGTAGGAGACGACCATATTTCGTTTGAATAAGTCGCACTCGGACTAGACTTCTGGAAATTGAAGGTCCAAGTGACGGCATCCAAGAGGTGACCATGGAGATTGAGGTGATCGATCTGGACAAGACATCGAGTGCAGCGCGACGCGATGTTGTAATCGTCCTCAAGTCGATCGTAATGCCCACCTTTTGCAGTCGTGACGTTCGCATGCATGCTTCATGTTTAAAGAAGCATCGCACACGCAAATCTATTCATTCGGTTCTCTCAATGAAAGCATTTTGGCAGCGGAGGCAGAGCCGCAACATCGCAAAAATGGAGGAAGAAGAGGATGCCAGAGCGCAAAAATTCTGGAATGCTTCAAGTTCGAGTTGTTTAAGGTAACAATCACATGACCTGCCATGGCTTGACACTTTATACCGCTCCCTACTTGCTTTAGCTGGCATTTCTCTATACGTGATGACACGAATAGGAATACCACCGAGACGGGCACGACTAACAATAACAGTTCGAGCGCATCCGCTAAGGGCTTCTTGGAAAGGATCTTGTCGAAATAACTGAAAGGATAGCTTTGTGCCAGCTGCAATCTATGTTGAGCTCTCCTGTGCTTTCAGAAGCAAGAAAACGACTAAGTAATGTACTAAGCAAAGACCTACGTGTCTAAACTTTCCAGCACTCCCTCGTCTCTGTTGAACTCTGGTTTGCTTGTAGAAGCAAGAAAAAGATCCAAAATTACCGATTAGCAAGACCTGCGTGTCCAAATCTCCAGCAATCTCCCTTCTCTCTGGAGCTCTAGTGTACCTTGAGAAGCAAGAAAAAAATACCCCAAAACAACCGACCAGTAAGACCTCCGTGTCCGAATCTCCAGCAATCCCCCTTTCTTGTCGGGCTTCGTTATGCCTTAGCTAGAACAAACATATCTTGAAATTCCACCGGCATAAGCCACGCCATAAGATACATCATACATTTGGCCGCCGGTCGGCGATGAAACCAGTGCTTCATGCTATCAACCGTCTCCGTTTACGTGCCTCAAGCCATAGTGAGCAGGAATCCTGAAGGAGTATTGTTTTACCATCACGAGTCACGACTTATGTACATTTTAGAATCAAGCTTTGCTCTTTTATCCAGTGGTTCTAATATGACTGAGCTAGATTACCGAATAGTCCTGACTGAGAAGATTAAAGGTTACCATTCCACCGACTTCTGTTCTGACGACACTTCCACCACGGATATGTTGCCTCCCTTGGTTTTTGATCCGTCTATCTTTTGGTCAAGGCTCTGAAGCTTGAAAAACAGACTCGGGCCATATTTCTCGTACGTGCTCAGAAGCCCACCCTCTGCAAGCAATTGTTCCTGAATCTTGTCAAGTCTGAAGCTCCAGGTCTTCCCCTCACACAGGATCTGGCGACTCTTCACGTCGACTTGAACTTCGACTCCCTCCTGAGCAAGCCTATAGAATTCCTCGTCCAAAAGCTTGATTCCCATAAGTCCATTATTAACCTGGTTCCGCTGGTAGATGAAGGCAAATGACTTCGCGATCACAACCTGTATCCCCGCCCACTGTAACGCTTTCGGAGCCTGCTCGCGGGAAGAACCGCAGCCGAAGCTCTTTTCTGCCACGATGATGCTGGCCCCAGCTTGTGCGCGGTCGTAGAACTCTGGCCGCGTGTAGCAAAATGCACCTCGGGCTACCTCTTCACGGGTTAGATGAGAGTGGCATTTATCAGTTGGAATGATGCTGTCCGTGTCGACATTGTCTCCAAAGCGTTGAACGCGCCCATGGAATGACTCGGGGAGAGACGGCGTTTGTTTCTTTTCTGCGATCCGTGGCGTCTCCTTCTCTTCCGCCGGTATCGAAGCGAGAAGTCTTGGCTCAACGTATGTCGGTCCGGAGGTGGGAGTTCGTGGCTGATATCTTCGCATCTTGTCAAACTCGGCCATGTCGATATTCCGCAATATTTCGTCGGGGTTCTGTAGCGACATGGAAAAGCTGGACACGGCGACAGTCGCTGCGGAGGCGATGTTTGCAATAGAGCCTGGACCCATTCGATCCCGATAGTTCCTGTTCTGTGAAGATAGCCATACTTCGCCTTTGCCGGCTTTGTCGACTCCCATGCCAACGCAATAGCTGCAACCAGGTGCACCGACCTCAAACCCAGCTTGCTTGTACGCATCCAACAGTTGGAGTTCTTGAAGGCGTTCGATGATGGAGGTTGACCCGGGAGTGACACGTCGTAGACCTGGTGTATCGGGCTTCATACCCCGAGAAAGTGCTTCTCTCAATACAAGACCCGCAAGAATCAATTCTTCAAGAGATGTCGTACAGGCACCTATGAACACACCGTTGAGATTCTGAAGTTGATCTTTGGCTTCTGATACAGGGACAACGTTATCGGGAGATGGGTATAGTGCGATGAAATGATCTAGGTCGGCCAGATCAACGTCGAAGGACTCTGCATATTTGGCGTCCTCGTCCGGTCGGAAATACATGCTGTCAGATTTGTGTCGGCTATCACGTCGGCTTTGAACGTAGTCAAGGACGATGGTGTCGGGGACCACACAAGCACCAATGCCACCGAATTCTGTTGTCATATTCGCAATTGCAAACCTTGCATCGCAAGACAAGTATTGCAGTCCTTCTCCGGTATATTCGACGAGCCGGCCAGCAGCAACAGTGTTCCTCCGGAGCTTGCGCATCACACCGAGAATGACGTCCTTCCCACTGACGCCGAGAGGTGGTTTATTGATGAGGTTGATGCGAACAATTTCTGGGACTTCTAGATATGTCTCTCCTGTGATGAGCTGCAGAATCATATCCGTGGAGCCGACACCAATGGCCAGACTCCCAAGAGCCCCTGCCGATGAGGTATGGGAGTCCGCTCCCACCACAAGCATGCCGGGTTGACAGCGAGAGCGATAGTATTCGGTGTGCATTATCGTTGTATTCATGCCAGCATAATTATCGCCCAGGTCCATTTCCTTCGCGATCTGGTCACAGGCTTCGATGATGGATTTTTCATAGTCTCGATGGTTCACCCTCGGATCCACGACATGATCTCCTGCAAGCCAAAACCTGTCTTTGCGACGGATTCCTGGACGGCCCATTCGCTCATAGCTCTTGTTCATTCCAAACCAAGATACTTCAGACGATAAGAACCAGTCTGGAGCGATCCGTATCACGGACCCTGATTCGACGAACGGAGCCTCCAGGCCAAGCGCATGGTGGACTAGGATTTTCTGGCATGCATTCATTGGCTGGCGAGGTATACCTTTCGTCTCTGAGTCCATTTTCGTCGATATTCAAGACGCGGTACTTTCAGTGGCTGACACGCTGCACCTGAAAGTCGAACAGTCGTCGATAGTCTGCAAACGTTCCAGTCTTGCTTCTGGCACCGCGCACTGCTTTTGAGGGTATGCTCGTGTCGCGAAATAAAGTCTCGGCTGCGATGAACTTACACAAGCCCACCTCGCAGTCGACATCTGTTCCCATGATCTCTTGAATGCTCGAGGCTCGAGTACCGCAATTGAGGATTGTGCCGTTGATTACAGCCCCACTCAATTTCCCACTTGTTGCTCTCCCGGCAGATATCTAGTGAAGGCTTGCGGAGGTACCTTGGGCGATATTCTAAACAAATATTGTTGTTGGAAAGCATATGATTAGCCTATGCAGAAGCGACCGGCGAATTCCCGAGCCGTATTTCCGGAGTAGGGGGGCTGGAGGGATCTGGTCCAGACTCTTGGGCCCGATCTTACCCCGGATCTTGGAGGTTCCCCAGCTTTCAATTGATGACTGTTTATATCCTGGATGTTAGACGGGTCTGGTCGGTGGTACAGATCTCCCTTGCATTCGAGACAGCGAGTACCGTGAAGAACTCAATCAATCAACCTGTCAAAATGATCAGTGAGGGCAGAAACAACCACCTTCTCGACAATTGGAAATGTCTCCTCATCTGTTGCATGGTGAGCATGGCCAACTGCCAGTATGGCTTTGGTATGTATTTTGTCCTGGGTGGTTGTGCGAATTGCTGACTTTTCGCAGACACTGCTGCCGTGGCAGGTTTTCAAGCCATGATCGGATTTCTTGAAGTCTTCGGCTACAGAGATCCCAAGGTCAAGAGCGGATGGAACATCAACACGAAACCGCAGCAACTCATTTCGAGCTTCCTTAACGTCGGAACCATTGTTGCAGTCCTCCTCGGTGGCCCGTTTTCACGGAAATTTGGTCGCAGGCCGGCTATCTGGGCAGCGTCTTTTGTTTCCATGATTGCTTGCGGTGTTCAAGTCGGAGCAAACAATCTTGCTGGATTGTATGCTGGCAGAATTCTCCTCGGTCTCGGTAACGGCTTCTTCATCCTCTTCTCGAACACATATACTGTCGAGGTTGCTGGACCCAAACAAAGGGCGATTCTGGCTTCGTTTTTCGGCTTCTGGGTGAACCTAGGGAGTATTCTAGGGGCCGTTGCCGACAACTATAGCAAAACGCTCAACAGCAAGCTGTCGTATCGTATTCCGCTGGCTTCACTCTTCGCCATTCCCTTCCTGCTTAGCATTTTCATGTTCTTCGTTCCAGAATCGCCTCGCTGGCTGCTGTTGCAAAACAGACCGGAGGAAGCTCGCAAGGCTTTGAAGACACTGCGTGGCACATCTCTGACTCCTGAACTCCTAAACGAAGAATTCATCGAGATGCAGCGCGGCATCGAACAAGAAAAAGAACTCGCATCAGCGACCTCGGCTTTGGACATGTTCAAGGGCACAGATCTTCGGCGGACGATCCTCGCCGCTGGTGCAATCGCCTCCCATGCTGCTTCCGGCGTTTGGTTCACCATCTCCTACAGCACATTCTTTTACCAAATGGCGGGCATCGAGAAGCCTTTCCAGGCCACGATCTTGCAGAATTGCCTTGGACTAGTTGGTGCCATGATCGGCATGTTCCTCATGCATAAAGTGTTTGGGCGACGCTCGATGCTCTTGATCGGTGCCGCTGGATGTTGTATTTGTATGCTGGCCATTGGCTTGTTGAGCATTGCTGGCCATTCGCATCGTGCGGGGCAAGCTCTTGTCGGCTTTGCATTGATGTTCAGTTTCTTCTACAATGGATTCACGGGCACAATCACTTGGCCGATAGCGGGCGAGGTCGTCAGCTCTCGACTGCGAGTATTCAGCGTGGGGTTGGGGACGGGTATCAACTATTTCTTCAACTGTAAGTTCTGTCAGCGCCGCGTCCACCACAAAAGATTGACCAGTCTCAGGGTTGATCTCATATTGCACGCCATATTTCCTGAATGCCAACGATCTGAATTGGGGAGCCAAGTATGGATATATTTGGGCAGGATCTAACGCGATCGCATTCAGTGAGTGTCCAAACGCAATAACCCTAAACCCCACTAATTCGGTTATAGTATTCTTTTTCTTCATGATTCCCGAGACCAAAGGAAGATCGTTGGAAGAGATCGACGAGATGTTTGTGAACAGGGTGCCTCGCAGCCAGTTCAAGACATATCAGTGCGTCTCTTCCGAGCGAGCACGTGAGATTGCCGAACAGCAGGTGGATGAGCTCCCCAAAACTGGCACAAGGGTGGTGCACGCGGAGAAGGTCTCAGTGTAGAAGCGAAGGAAAATATGAAAGCATATTGTTCTCTCAAGTTCTGATTGATATCGCGTCCTTCCCTTGCTGTTGGTCTCAGAAGTGCGCAGCAAGATGGGTTTGTACAGCGCAAGGTGATAACGACCACATTTTTGAGAAGCCACGGGTCTTTTTGCTCTGCCGCATTCGTGACTGTCGAGCTGTCTATGTAGCTACAGTGGATCGCAGAGACGTAGAGGTCAAAACAAGCAATCAGCACTCTTGGTGGCACTGTTTTGAGAGCTTCTCATCCTGCTAACAATGCCGAAATCTTTGCCGCTGGATTTCGGATAGCTTACTGGGAGCCTGAAACATTTTCTTTCTCTCAATTTGCGATGGCATCTTCGGCCTCGGGATACAAAATGATTACTCTAGATGCTTTATACGAAGCGCCTAGGAAAGAAGTCAGGCAATTGGCTGCCACTTGGCTACGTTTGCACGCGTATAGTTCCGTGATCTTGCAGAAAGTTCCGTGTACCTACGTCACTTCAGAATTCATTGGCCCAAACTTCCTTCCTCTAGCATCACGATGTTCACTCCATTACGCTCGATCCCAATCCATCGGAACGAGATGAGTGACTTCCAGATTTCCTACCCGTGGGTTTGCCTTCGCTCAAGACGCGCCTAGATGCGGCAACCCATTGTAAGGCATTTCATATCAATTCACTCACAATACTAGGATTTAAATGAGCTACCTGGCTCATGGTCTTCTCAACCTCACCTCTCTGACCACGATCAAAAATGGGTTCAATTTCATCGCCACTGCAGACCCCAAGCCAGCCTCCTGTCGAAACTGCCAAATATCCAAAGCTTGATCGCAAGCAAGCCGGACATCTACGACACTTCCACAACCTTGTATCCCAGCGAGATGGAGATTGGCACCATTTCGGGAGCATCGATGGTCACCAGGAACTTGACGAAGCGTATCGCTATCAGCTCGCGACCATGGCATACGCCACCGGCGTTGCCCATTATCACCGCCTGCCGGCATTACGAGGACCGTTTAAAACTCTCCTTCGAAGAATTATCCATAAAATGCTGCTTAGGCAAGTATGGGGCTATTGGTATAACACGAGTCAGAGTGGTCTTCTCTTTGATCCCGACCTTCCCGACCTCCGCAAGCCTTGGGCGGACCCTGTGATCAAAGAGAATATCATGTATAGTGGACATTTACTGTTGATGGTTAGTCTGTATGCCATGCTGTTCGATGACGACGAGTTTGAAAAAGAGGGAGGCTTGACCTTCCGTTGGGATCCCATAGCCTGGGGTCGCAAAGAGGACTTCCATTATGACACTCAAAGCCTGCAAAAAGCCATCTTCAAGCAAATGGAGGAGAACGACTGGGTTGGAGTTTGCTGCGAGCCCAACGCCGTGTTCGTGGTTTGCAATCAATTTCCGGTAAGTTTCTTCAATCGTTGGACGTAAGATGACTGATGGGAAAGATCGTTGCGATGAGGTACAATGATGTTCGACACGGCACTGAAGAAGTCGGGGAGGTATTGAAGAAGTACAAAGCTTCTCTCGTGAAGAAAGGTATGATCGGAGACAATGGGCTATACTCAAGTTTCTACGCGATGAGACAACAGAAAGCTATGCCACCGCGACAAGGTACTCACACTGCATGGTACGTCCTCCACACAGATAACTGGAAGGATGCTAATTAAGAAGGGCCAATGCGTTTATGAACACCTGGAACTCAGAAGAAGTCCGGGCCCGATACAACAAGCACGTCATGGGTTTCTTGACCGATTTTGACGGCAAAACCCGTTTGAACGCGAGCCGAGTTGCACTCGCTTTCCGGAAACTTGTCTCTGAGGACGGTGCTGATCCTCGAAGTCCAGAAACTCTCGTTCAGGCGCGCAAAATTTGTCACAACTTCATCAGCCCGGTCATTCCATTCGAAACAATTAGTTGGGTGACTTTCACCATGATGCTGTCGGAATTGGGAAAGATAAAAGAGCTGAATGATTTGCTCGAGTTCGCAGACACCCGTTTGGAACCGACATGGGAAAATGGTGGACTCTACTATCCCCGGAATGACCAGATTCTTGACGACAATTACGAAATGATCCACATGGAACCGCATTCGGGTAATTCTGGTCTGGGTTACGCACGTCTCAACATCGAGGACGGCCAGAAGAAGATGTGGGAGAAGCCATGGACGAGAGAAACCCTCAGCAGCAGGCCATATGTCGATGGGGTCACCTTCGCAGATGGCGTTGACTTTCTAAGAGGGACATGGGACGAGTCTGCCCAGGCCATGATCGTCACTCTCAGGTCGTGGTCAGATCGCTCTGCAAACGTTACATTTGAAGTCAAGAATCTTCCACACGGAAGTTGGGCAGTCTATGTGAATGGAAAGCTGAAGGAAGCCGTTGAGAAGAGCCAAGTGGTTGAAGTCGCTGTGGCTGTTGGCGCTGAAGACGTTGACATCATTGTGGTTGGTATATAAGCTCCGGCGTACACAGTCCCCAAGGCCGGCTTGTTTCAAGTACTGTGTCAACTTGTCGATGTGCTTGGACTTCAATTTTGCTGAATACAATGCCAGTCTATATGTGTATGTACCTGGTCAATTTTGCGTATCAGATTCTACTCCGCCGCACCACACTCGACTCACTAATCGAATGTTTTTAATATCCTCCAGGGGATTTCTCTCCAACAGTAACAAATCTGCTCGCATTCCAACCTCGATCTTCCCCCTGTCTTCAAGTCCAAAGTAGCGTGCTGGGAGTTCAGTGGCGGCCTTCAACGCTTCGACTGGGCTCATTCCCGCTTCGACCAAAAGCTCAAGCTCTTCCTGCAAGCCGGTCCCATACCCCACTTTTGCAACGCCCGAGGCTGATTTATTGGCATCACTCCCTGCAAAGATCGGGATGGAAGCTTCACGCATTCCAGCAATGCCCTTGACAAGCGAGGTGTACGCGAGGTGTTTGTTAGCTTCATGCTGACAGGTGCCGTGCATTTTGATCAATGTGGGCACGACAACGCAGCCTTGGTCCTTTATTGCTTTCAGGGTATCGCTATCCATTTCTCGATCAAGCGGCATGTGAGTCAGGACGTCAACCTTTCCACGCACAGCGACTTGAAAAGCTTCCAATGTCGTTACGTGAGCCACAGACAATCGGCCATGGACTCGAGCACTGAGACAAATGGCGTCCACACGCTCTTGGTCAATGCCTGGAATCTCAGCCATGATCTTTATGTAGTCAGACCCGTCGGCTATACGGTTCTCGACCCAAGGAGCCGCGTCTGCCGGCTCTGCTATGAGCAATGACTTTGGGATCTTCCCACTCTTGCCATGCCGGCCTTCAGCTGAGGTGCCAGGAATGCCTGCACTCCGAACGTCGGCTTTGCCATGGCCACCACGCAAGGAACCAAATACGTCGCGATTCCCCGTGCCCATATCGAGGACGGTGGTAACACCATATTTGGAAAACATGACTAAGTCTTCTGCGGAGTGGATGTGTGCGTGGCCGTCGATGAGACCTGGGAAGAGTAATTTTCCCTCGCAGTCAATTTCCACGGCATCTGGTGCATCGTGCACGATCATTCCATCTTCAACCGTCACGCTTCCTCCCTCAATCAACTTGGCGCCGTCGAAAATCCGGACATTCTTCAACTTGAATTTCTTGGTGTCGCTCATTTTTTTCGTAGCAACGAAAGGCGACACACTAATTGTATCTTGGGCGGCTCGGTATTGGTAACGTGCTATTCTCTATTATGGGTGGTTTGGAATAGTGTTAATTTACTACTCTCCCGGCTTCATCTTTACATCGCCCCCGAAGTCCTGAGAAACAGATGTTTATTTGTCGGTGCCGAACATCGCAAACAGTTGGGGACTGCTATGCATGCCGATTTCGGAAAGACAGAACAGGGAGACGTCTGAGATGCCGACTTCCGTGTGCCTCTGGCCCTAGAGAAGCAAGTAGACAGGATTACAGACACTATTAGGAAGTCAAGAGATAGGTGTAGGAGATCAGAATTGAAGTATAGATATCGTCCTCGCTGAACTGTTCCGCCAATCATCGTCACAAGAATGCGGAGAATGGAAGATGAAGTCTTCATGCGAATTTACTTTGAGATTGGAGACATTGTTTACAGACAAACTATGCACGTTCATTGCCACATCGTCTCTCTCGCTCGCAGTCTTAGCAACATATTTCTGTATTTATCTAGATGGAGTAGACAAAATCAGGGTGATCATTGCCGAGTTCCTCAAAGCTCCCTATTCTTCCGACCGTGGCAGGGTCACCATCCCTTCGGGCGGCTGCCTTTTGTTTGTTGAGCCGATTATAGTACCACGACATTGCCAGAGCGGTCGGCGGCATAAGTATTGTCACGGCCAAAACGACAGCATTTCCTTTCAAGTATCTTGGCGGCGTATCGAATCCCTGAGTTCCTCCAAGAGCAGCAGCTTGTGCTACCATGGCAATCAGAGTGCTCGCAGTAGCACGATGGGTAAAGTTACGAGTGTTGCACGCGTTCCACACCAAAATGATATTAGTCGTGGGAAATTGTCCTGCAGCTGCAAGACAAATGCCGGTATATCGTACCGCTACCTGTGAGGGTTCCGTAGCAATCAGCATGATATAGCCCACCATTGCCATAGTCGCCGAGCCGGCGATGAAAAACCCACGTCGTTGGAATTTGTCAGAAAGAATACCGAATCCAACGGTGGTGGCCCAAGCTGCCGCGTAGACTGGTACGCTGAGAAGTTGAGCATGGACACTGGTATATCCCATCCCTTTAATGACTGCGGGTAGAAAGCTGCTTAGGGAGCCAAGTGCAATCTGTGCCGCGGAAAACAGAATGGTATAGCCGTATGTCATTGGATCGGTGAAGGCGATGCTGAATTGTTTCCAGTTGAAAGTTGCATTTGGAGTATTGTTCGCCTGCCATGTCCGAAGGATCGCTAGACGTTTTTCGTCGGCCGTGAAACCCCAAGTAATGCGTTCTGGGACCCCTGGTAAGATGACAAGGACAAGGAGTCCGACGGCAATGGTGATGACACCTTCGATCAAGAAGATCCATTGCCACGGATCAAAGGTTGGATTATCGGCAAAGTTTTTAGAAATGGCATATGAGATAAGTCCGTTGAATGCACCGGCGAAAGTGAAAGTGCCAAAGTAGATGGCTCCTCTGGTGGCAAGCTCTTTCGGACCATACCAGAATGATAGATATAGCGATGCTGCATGGATGAATCCTTCCGCGGTTCCGATAAGAATTCGCACACCGATTGCTTGGGGTCCGGTCTTGACGAGCAGAAGCAAGGTTGTAAACAAGCCCCATGAAATGATGCCGCCTCCAATGGTAAAGGGAGGTGTACATCGCCGGAGTGCGAGGGTGCCGAATGGTTGAGAAAGGATATAGCCAATGTAGAATAACGATGCAACTTGGGCCCATTGATGGTCGCCGGCACGAATGGCCTTTTGCATGCCTGCAATCTGAGCATTGCCAATATTTGAGCGGTCCAGTGAAGCCAAAAAGTAGACGACAGAGAGAAGAGGAAGAATCCAAAGGTCGATCTTCCATCTCAGTCTTCTCATGATCTTTTGGTCGGCCTCGGACAACTGGAAAGACGGTGGTACGGAAAATGATACCTCTTGACCTTTGAGGTCACTGGCAGTATTGCTTTCCAATTCCGCAATACGTTCTTCGTGCTCGGTACCAGTGGTATAAGCGACTTGTTTCTCCATGATTGAAACGGCTGATGGTAATCTACGGTGCGGAAAGGTCGAAGGCAGACTCGAGGCGGGTCGCTGTAGTCAATCAAGGGGACTCGGTGACATTTAATGGCAAAAAGACATACTGACCCAGAATTTGATTTATCCAGCTTTGCGGAGGCGGAGAAGCTGGGGATGCGAAGAAACACAAGCATCTATGTTAGCCAGCGGGTAGTGAACCCACAAGAGGCTACTAGGATATTATCACGACTTCGCAATGTATTATAGCGTTGGCGTTGTTTGGCGCCGTCCTCGCAACTGCGACCGATCGTGACAAGGGATGTGCACTCTTATTCTCCCAAAGCTGTAACCTCGGAGATGTTGTCTGTAACAGAATAGGTCAATATGCCAGCTCTTTCTTCTCTGGCTCGCACTTGTCCGTCAAGTTCCTAGGCTGCTAGGTCTGGATTCGTCTGCCAGACAGATGGCGAGAAAAAACATCACAGCATGCGGACTTCTCGGGTCGAGATTTGATGATTTGGAGCTTGTAGATACGCTTGAAAGGACTCTAGGGAGAAGGTATGTCCGTACGCACCCAATAGATACGAGGCAAAGGTGCCGGTCACCTATTAGCTGGAGAGACCTCGAGGACAAGACTCTTGGACGGTGGCTGCGAGGTGGACGTGGCCTTGCATTGCGAGTCGGAATGCCAAGCCACTATTACCTCTGTTAGTAGGCGTGAAATGTGGGGGAAGGTGATAGTTTGCACCAACCTGCACCAGCCTGGGGATCTTCTCCAGGTCGAGACTCTGTTCCGCTCTCTCCTGACTGCAAAACAGCATCCTGTATTCTGTCAAGCTAACCATTTGTACCACATGGACTGCTGTGGATGTGGCCCCTTACATTGTTCTTCTGCCTTGAACCGAGGCTCTTTCCAGCAGCTGCAAGATAAAGCCTGACGGGTCGGCGAACGCATCGCGAGCTACTGCCATGAGCACCGGAGTCGAATCTCATGGCTCTATACACCCACCTCCATTCTGCGCACTCGGTATCATCACGCGATAGCTTTACCCCAGCTGCAATGCCACCATGAGGGCAAAAGCTTGTACGAAATGTCGACAGTGGAAAGCTCGATGCGAGTACGGCGAGGACACCTCCGTAGGCTGCTCGCGCTGCCAGGCGCTGAAGCTACCATGTGTCTTCGACGCGTCCTTCAAGCGAACCTCCCGCGCAAAGTCTCTCCAGATGATGTCATCAAAGATTGAACAACTACAACAAGCGCTTCGTGAGAGATCTCCAAGCAATGGGTCGTCGAATCAAACACAAGAGAATGGTGAAATACTTCCCTCTACAAACTGGCCACCACAACTACCCAGCCTCGTGGGCCCCATTACAGTTGAAGAACCAGCCATGAATCTTGCTCCTCTGGCTCGGGCAGCATCAATTAGCTCAGGAGGAATATCTGCAACCTCATATCGGTCTCTTGGCGGTGTCTCGCTCACAACGGGCCAAGTCACTGATCATTTCAAGACCTATTTTGCGCGATGTCATCAGTACCTGCCTTTCAAGATGATGACCCACTCAGCTGATGCGATATACTCGCGATGTCCGCTGTTGTTTTGGGTGATATGCGCTACCGCAGCGAACTGGAAGCTTCGGTCTCAACTGGCGAACCCTGTGACGACAATGCTTACGTCTGCCATTCATTCCGTTCCGCGATCGGTTGAACAGGTTCAAGCAATGCTCATTATGTCGATGTGGCCTTTCCCCTTTTCGTCCGTCATGGAAGATGTATCGCATTATTATTGCTGTTTGGCAACACAGATGGCTCTACACCTGGGTCTTCATCGGCCTAATCAAACACATCTACACGAGCACGGACACGAGGAACGTGAAAATGCACGAGCAGTTGGCGAAGAAGTAAAAACCACCACCTGGCTGTCTTGTTTTATCGTGAATCAAACCTTGTCGGCATCGCGGGGACTACCTCCCTCGATTTTGGTAGATGTTCATCTTCTAAATGCTTTCGAAAACAAATCCGTCAATATACGCCTTACTCAACTCTGTCGAATCTACCATATCTTGATGCAGTCAAACTTGGCCATCAGTGCAAATGGCACAACTCCATCGGGGATGCTGGAGCCGGGTTCCCGAATCGCGATGATGAAGGTATGGGCAGATCACTTCTCAAATCTTCGACGACAACATCTTGAGAACATGGACAATGTTGTAGAGATTGCGTTTCTGAATGCAAGGTTACAACTATGGTCATTTGCTCTCTTGGACGACATGCTTGTTTCAACTGAGCTCGTTGGTTTCGTCGATAATGCCAGACAGGATGCCAGCCACTTAATCGAACTCTGTTACAACTTGAACCTTTCCATTGTCCCTGCTACTGTTCGGTATGCGATGGTCTACAGCGCCTTCACTTTGGTCAAAATCCTTCGATCTGGCTACAGCACAGAGTCAGAAGTGCTCCAGGATGAAATCGAAAGGGTCCGTCAGGCCCTAAGCACCACGGCAGGTGCACCGGATGAAGTCCACCGCAAAGCTTCTGAGACAATACGGAAACTTCTGTACATTGAAGACAAGAAGCTTTCTCCGCCCATCTACACAAGAATGGGAGCCTCGGTTGTCTACGACTTGCTACGGATATACGCCGAGGACAAATATCGAGGTTTGCCATCTCAAGAAGACAATCCAATCATTGATCTTGAAGGGCTTGACTGGGGATTCTTGGACATGCTAGGTTACCAAGGATAATTAAAAAGTTTCAGCGATTTTGATTACGAACAGAGAATATTTCCTCCTCATTTGACGCGTCACTCCACCTTTCACGACTACCGCTTACAGGCTATACCGGAAATTGACATGAAAGTCGAGTTCATCCTCCAACGATCTGTTCGCATGGGGATGCACCTCTCCGCGGCTTGCATAGTCCGCAAGGATTGCGTCCCGCTTCTTGTTCAGACGTCGAAATACCACAATGAGTATCGCAGAGTCAACGATAGCAAAGGCTGCAAAGGCCAAGACCACCGAATGTCCCTTCACATACCTCGGACCATTCACATAAATGTTTGATCCCATGATGGCGAACAATTGCGAAAGAATTTCTCCCATGGCCCACGTTGTTGCACGCTTGGTGAATCCACCCGTGTTGATCGTCATCCAAGTGAGGAGCAACACGACAGCCGGGTACATTCCGCTTGTTATGAAACAGACTGCCACGATCTTAACCGCGGTTTGGTGGACTCCTAGCAACATCGCGTACCCGACGGCGGAAAGCGTGAAGCCAAAGATGACGAATGGTCCTTTTACATTTAGCCGATCGCTGGCATAGCAGAGCCCGAGCAGAGTGAAAAAGGCACAGCCGTACGGTATGACTGAAAACAATTGTGCATCGAGAGTACTGAACCCGAAATCCTTGATGAAAGTGGGCAGGAAAACTCCAATGGAAGACAGGCAGAGACCTCCACAGCCGTTCAGCATTGCGAGCGCAAAACATTTGGGATCTTTAATGCAATCCCAGACCTGCTTCCATTGGATTTTCGCTCCTTTCGTATTCCAGCCTGAGGCTGTTAGCAGGGGAATGGACGTGAATTTAAGCTGTGAACATACTTGCACTCCGTTGCAAAGCCAAGTCAATCTCATCCTTGGTGAACAGCCAGTTCTTTCCTTTTTTCATCCTGTCCGGAAATGCAGGCAGCATTATGATGACGACGACGCCGACGAAGACGGCAATCACTCCTTCGATCAGAAAGAGCCAGGACCAAGGGGAACGATCGCTGTGGGCCAAGTTCTTGCCAATCGCGTACGCAATTAACCCACTGAAGGCACCTGAAAGAGTTGCCGTGGAGAAAATGAGAGCTGCAACCGCAATCAGTTATGAATCGATCGGAAGAGAGCAAGACAGAACTCACCGCCTCTGGTTGCGACTTCACGCCGGGTATACCAGAAGCTGTTGTACACGCCAGAGTTTTGTGTGAAGGATTGAGCAGCACCTATGAGGATTCGCATTGCAACGACCGTTCCATAGTTTTTGGCTTCAGACATTCCACACAAAAAGCTTCCAAAGGTGATGCATGCTCCTCCGAGTAACCAATGAGGAGGAACTCCTCGAAGGAAGATGGAGCCTGGAAACATGAAAATGGTGTATCCGATATCTATTGAATCAGCGGGTCGCCGATCACAGCGGCGAAAGGACACTCACAGAAGTACTGCGCGGCGTGCGAGTAGTCTTCGTTGGAAAACCGAAGTTCTTTCTGAAGTCCGAGAAGTCGACCATTGCCAAAGCTGTTCCGATCCTGGAAATCGTTCAGTATGAAAGCGACAAATTAATTGTCATGCCTACCAGAAACGTGACGAAATATATCAGCGCCAGTAGAGGTAAAATCAAAAGATCTTGCTTCCACATCAATCGCCTTTCGAGACCAGATCGAACCGGCTTCGGCCCATCTGGAGGTTGCAGAGTATATGCTGTCGACGATTTTTGATCTGCATCTTCCACGCAAGAGAGCTCAACATCAATCGCATCATGTTTTGATTCAGTGCTAGGTTCCATCTTGAAGAAGTTGCAGATTTCAATCTCCACTTGAAACAGCAAACGAATACCACCTGGTGGCTTTTATATGCTCTTTGTGAGAGCTTACCGGAGACCCTTACCTTCTGCACCAGAGCTAACCGAAACTTTACCCCAGATGCAGAGAATACATTCCGAGTCGCTATGTTATGGCGCCCCGCATCTGGGGAATTGGATATGGTATGGCGGGAGCATTCTAGGCCTACCGTTCTTCGCAGAAGGCAAAGTCCGGCTGAATCTGCAAATACAAAACGCAGTGGAGGCTAGGCTATTTCCTGTTTTCTAGATCACACAAGTCTTTCGATCAACAGCCCAATCATCATCCGGGATCCAAAGTAACCCTGCCCCACGAGATCTTTGAGTTTTGATATCTGTTTTGAGGATGTGGGTGCTCACCACGGCGGATTCGCACAACTCGAATTGAGAATACGGTTGAAAACTTGAAGTGGTCTAGAAACAGTCATGTTATGCCTCGACTACCGCCAGAGGACGGACAGGAGACGCTGTCCCGCCGACCAGCTTCAGCGGTGACAGGACAAACATGAATTCCTTCACCTTTTCTCGAGCTAACTCTTCTAGGTCCATGACCTCGATTATGTGAATACCATTCTCCCACAAAAGAATACCATGACATGGTCTCTTTTTAAAGTTTGGTCCGAGGGCGACTTGTTCAAATGAAATCGTGTCGCCTCCTACAGCCCGAACTTTGTGGGCAGCTAGCCATTTTCCTGCGCTTGCATCTGGACCAGGCGTCCCGGTCTTGTGGCCCAGAAAAGCAACCGAATCAGAGTAGAGCTGGATCCAGCCTGTGCGGATCAAAACAACGTCCCCTTCATTCACAACCGTGTCTCCCAGTGCTTCTTCCAGATCATTGTCCGTGACTCCATAGCCAGGCTCAAGTCTGTCCACTCCTTTCAGCGTAGGAATATCGAGAAACACGCCTCTGCAGACCATGGGTTTTATCAGCTCCGCTCCGAGTTTTACAAATTTCCCTCCCTTGCACGCGTCGGTCACTGCGACTCCTCCACACATGATTCCGTTGCTTGCCACGTGGCAGAGTGCGTCGATGTGTGTGCCGACGTGATCGCCCGTGATAATGACTGCGTTTGCTCCAGAGCCTCCAGAGCCGTTGTCTTGATCGCCGTGTCGCCGGGAAAGTGCCAGTGAGAATGGGACGTTGGCTGGCGCTGCGGCCATGCCGGACTGCATTGAGACCGCGAGGTCGAAGATGCGGGCGCCTTCCAGCGCCTTGAAAAATGCCATCTTGCTAGGTTGTGGCCGTTGCTCGAACGGATTCTTGTCTTGTTCTTTCTTTTCTAGAGTTGCTGTGGCTCTTTGCTGTTTGAAGAACGGCAAGAATAGTTTTGCGCTTATATCGTCTGCGAAAATCCCCGGTTTCGGCATTGACTTTGCGACAAGTGCAGATGATGAATTCGTCTTGTCCACATCGTGCTTCATGTTTGCCTGAAACACGTTCGACCGTTATCGGTCATCGAATGTGCTATCTATACTTCATATGTGCTCATTGTCGCTAATCGCCCTATATCAAGCATTCCACCTTGGATCAGCGGATGCCTCTATTTCCATCATCTCGAAGACTGGTTTTGCACTAAACCACCCAGCCATTTCCGAACCAACAGTCTTGTACGTATATGCAGCTTCTTCGGCGCCAATCTTCTTCGTTTCGCCGCCTCGTCCGGCAGCCGCCGCATCTGCCATCAATTGAACCTGGCAGGATTTTTCTAGGGACATGAACCAAAACACCGTGCTTTCGACGGTTTTTCCACAAGTCAACAGCCCGTGATTCTGAAGCAGAGCGGCCTTGTTTTTCCCCAGCTGTTCAGCAATGAGACTGCCCTCGTCTGCGTCCAGCACGATTCCCCCGAAGTTTGCGTACAGGGCGATGTCATTGTAAAAGGCACATGAGTCTTGCGAAATGAAGTCTAGATTGCGGCCGAGAGCACAAAATGCTCGACCATGGGTGGAATGAGAATGGGCAATACAGTTGACGTCTGGGCGAGCCGTGTGGATTGCGTGATGGATCATATATGCTAGGACAAATCAATCTTGATCGTCTCAAAGGGGATTTGATCATACCGGCAGCATTGAGGAGTCGGACCCGTCCTCCGTCAATGATTTTCCCTTCTCCGTTAACCAAAATAAGATCCGAAGCAGTCATGATTGGCCATGGAACGCCGAATGGATTGACCCAGAAACAATCAGGGTGCACTGGATCCTGTCGTCCACGTTAGTACGAGGTGGGCGGGAATTGTTACCCTTGCTGACCCTAAGAGTTATATGTCCTGCAACTCCTTCGTCAAAGCTATATTTTGCAAAGATGCGAAACGCTAGAGCAAGCCTCTTCTTGAGATACTCGCGCTCCTTTTCTTTGTCGTCAAACTTTGGAAAACCCACGTTGGCAGGAGTGGGCATTTGCACCGCTGGAGAGGACTGGGGTTTGGTGGCATCCTGCTGCGTTTGCTCTTGCGGAAGAGTATTGAGCTGTGTAGTAGATGTTATAGTTGAGGTGGCCATGACTGAAGCACGGTATGAAGCTCACTAAGTTCTGAAGCGAATAAAGCACGACGAGAAGGAAGTTTTCGTTACCTGCAATTATGATACTCGAAATTCCCGGTAAGATTTATGGACCTACCTCATTAGCCAGAGAAAGTGTTCGATATTGCATATCATTGCACAATCAGAGTTGAGGGCTGTTGACTTCCGTTTGGATTCTGCCGTGTGGCATTCGAATGTGAATGAACTTGTGCGGCTATTGCTCCATCCCGACTCGCAATGCGATTTCGGGGCCGAGGCTGAGGTATCACTTGACCGGCTGACGCGGCAGGCTGTTGTGGTGTGTGCATGTGCTGGATAGAACATGCTCGGATTCTGTGCTGTGGAGAACCTCCCTGGTCAGTATGTCTGGTAAGCAGTTGTGTGTCACTCTTGTAGTCTCGACACGCGAGCGGCTCTCCCAAAGTTGATGGTAAACAACGAATTGGGGAACCTCAAGTGTACGCTGCGGGTGTGTGAGAGTTTCCGCTCTACTCGCCCCTATGATCTGAAAGTGGGAGGGAGAAGTTTGAAGGGCTGCATCGAGCGCGGCGAGCCAGCGGATAAAATAATTGACAGGCACGCAGGGTATCCAATTAGTCCTCTGGTAGGTGCCGGCTTCAACGCGCGTTGACACCGGCACCCATGAGAGGGCCAACTACCCTGCCTCGCCTGCCAACTGCGTTCCTGCCCATTATTTTGTCCACTGGCTGTGCGGGTATGAGATTTTGCGAGGTCTGGGTTTGGTAGTGTAGCTGGAGCTATGGATCTGAACTTAGTTTCGTCTTCTGACAGGTACAGCTCACGGCTACTTGACCTTGACTTTTATTCCTCTCTGTTGCAGTTCATATCTTTACACCCCAGATCCTTTCATGTTCCTCTACCTCCTTACAATAAGTTTCTACGATATTTGCTGGTACCTAAGTGGGGGCGAATGTGATGGCTCCGGGAAAGCAACAGGCTGCACCGCCGACTCGCTGCTCCCACTCACACGATCCGAGCTCGATGCCTTCAGCTTTTTGCAATGTTTACACTTCTGTTTCGTTGAATGTTTCAGCAGCAAGTCCAGCTAGACATATCCATCTCGCCTTTATTCCGAGCTTCCTGACCTTTCCTTCGGTTCTCCCAGAGTCCGGCATGCCCTGCGTCGTGGACTAAAGCATTCCGTGCGCAAAAATTACTCCGTTAAAGATCACACCAGTGAGTCGAGTCAATGAGCTTAATCCAGAGCAAAATCAAAAGATGAGATACCTGAAGATTTATGGAATACGTGAAGAACAGTATACGGCCTCCAGCCTCTTGTACAGTCACCTACATCAAGACGCGAACGATCAGTTGCATGAACCCTTATTCTTTCTGAAATTGCCCTGAAATCATCTGCTTCTGCTCGGCGCGGACAATATTTTTGCGCTTGGCCTTTCATAACTCACCATGGACCATGGCTGATTGGAGTGACCTTCTCAGTATAGATCCTTGCATCCCTTCATTGTAGACATATTCGTGTTGGAAGAAGCTAACCACATCTTCATACCTACGGAAGCCCAGCTTCAACGCGAGAAGACCAAATTGCATGAAGAACCTGGCGCTTTCGATCTCGGCTGGGTCCAAAACGATCCAGGGTACAGATTGTTGGCGTCCCCAAAGCATATGCGTTTCCACCACCGCTCCAACGCCTAAAACCCAGAGCAAGTCATTCGCTCCGGGAATGGTACCGTCCACTCTTGCCAGGTCAATGTGCAGCGCGCGGAAACATCGGATCAGCATCATATGGAACATCTCCACCGAAGACACCATTTGTTGGGCCAGCGTGGTGGACTCAGAGGTCAAGACAACATAGCTTTGCACTGCCATGCAGAGACACATGTCGACCGAAGAGTGATGTACGGTAGTCGGAGAAAAACTGGCATCAGGAACAGGCTCCACTGCCTTTGTCGGTTCTGTGAAATCACACCAAAAATTTCCAACCCTGGCCTTGATTGCATTTCTCCGCAGGTAGCACCAACGCCAATCGTTATCTGTGGCGGCGAATCTGTCGATCAGCTCAAGTTCTCTGATATCTTGAAAAATAATGTTCCACGGCGTCTTCAATGCAGACTCGACCACCGCATTTGCGTTCGACTCCGGGTCATTGTACAGAACAGCCAGCCGTCTCGAGTCCCAGTCGTTCGGGTCGAAAACAGCTCGTGTACGTGTAGCCAGGCCCACTCTCACAGTCAAGTAGACGAGCTGATCCTTGACCATTTCATGAAGCTCGCTCAACCCTCCAATCAAGCCAACGAGTCTGACCATTGCGCTCAGATGACACATCACTGCTTCTCGATTCTCCGTCACTAACGCGATGCCACAATGCACCATCACTATATGGAGAATCTTCTTTAACTTATCGGTCTGGCTCTGCATGTTTGCGATGATCGGCCTCAATGCCTGGATTGCTTTGCGTTCGTGATCCTGAGAACGCTGGAGGCAGATGTCCCGCTCTTGAGATTTCAGTCGAGCCATTACTGCCCACAAATGCGAGAATTTGGCGTGCATGCCTGCTTCATCGAAAAAAAGTTGGAACGCAGAGCGCTGATATTGCTCCACATAGCTTTCCAAGCCACGACCCGTCCGTATCTCTGCCGGAAAGACTACATGAACAATGAAAGTAGTTACACTTTTGATGAGGTCGGAATTGGGTTCTGTTAGGGGTACTGGAAATGATCCAAATGGATCTGGGCTGCCATATTGGAGCAAATTCGTAGGACTGGGAGATCGATAAGCGATGATATTTGACTGGACCGAGGCCCGCTTTCGCCTCGATGTTGGTGTCTGCATCATTTGTTTTGACCTTTGCATCTTCAGCTGCCGGCCCAATGAGTTGGCTCGCATGGCAATCACTTGCGCCTGGGCATGATCCCGTCCACTATGGAAGTTCTGTGGCGTTTTGGAATCAAGCCAGAGGTTTGGAAGCCGTGGGTTGGAGTCTTGCTTGTCCGGCATCTGGACTAGCTATCGCCTTCATTCATAAATGATGCAGATTTCTGGAGTAGCAGAGGTTGGAACAGAAGGCCGGCTGGCATCAATCTTCTGTCTCCGTCCGCTGCCGTTTGCTGTGCCAGATACTATTCAACTCACTGGAAATGTAACGAGGTCGCTGCTGAATAGAGTGGTCACTGAGCAAGGCGGTGTTGTATGCAAGGCTCGCCTGGGATATACACACTAAGCTGCCTTAGGGAAATTTCGTCTCGACGACGATTTGCTGAGACAAAAAGACAAGCAATGCATGTCCTGTCGAGCCTGTCTTCGCCACGCCTGTTCATCCTACCGAGCTGAGCGACAAAATAGCTGGCAGATGCTCGCTGATACTGCAAGTATCCTTATCTAAAGGAACTCTGCACATATGCAAGTGGTGAGTAAAACGGCACATTTCATTGCTGGCAGACTTCTGGGCAGAAATCCTACTGGCTCCATATCGAATGCTACATGATTCGAGATTCACCGGTCACTCGGCGTTGCCGTTGTAACTAGTATCCGGTACCATTTGTCCGCCAATAAAAAACCAAGTATCGGACATGATTCTTTAAGTGCGTCATGGAGGCACAGAGCAGCATACTATTGAGAGCGAGCGGCCTGGCTTCGGTCATTACTCACAAGACAGCTCATTGCGATCCAATCCCTCGAGGCTCTCCAGGCTTCAGGTAGCTAAGTAAAGTCAAAATTGGTGTCTAAACAATTTTGGAATACACGGTTTGCGCTACCGCTGCCAATAATACCAACGCCCAGAAGTCATCTCAATCCTCCTTTGTCCTACTCATCTCGAACGAAAGACGAAGTGGGTGAAATCCAGTTGCTTATATGTGTAAGCCGTGAAACCCTTTTTCTTCGAGATGTTCGGTCTTGCGACAACGATTCGCAGTGAGCATTAAGCCTCATCAATGTCTGCCATGGCTCCTCACCATTTATGGTTGACTTTCATCCCCACCAACTACCAGCCCGGTGACAAGTGCAAGCTCGGCATCAAGCAGGTTTTCAACAGCCATGTATCGCGGTATTCCTACGCGAAGAAAAGACGACAGCAGCGGGCTGTAGTATGTACATGCCAAGTACATTCCGACGGTGAGAAAGAAGCAGCAATATCCCGTAGATGCGTTAGTGGTGAAGCTGCGCTGGAAACGAATGGCAAGGTATGGAAGTTTTTCCAATCAAGCATGACTTAGAACATCTATTGACGGCCAATCTAGTTTCAGGTGTCTACAGTTTCCAACCTAGGATGCTACTCAAATATCTACCTATCCACCATCGTTTCAAATTCCTACGACTTGACCATAAATCTAGAACCGTTGACTCAAAACTTGGTTGATGTCAGACAACACAGTGGGTTCCATCCGCAGCAGATCTTTTACTTCCATGACTGATCTATCATGGCAGTAGTGTTTTTCTTCTCCCAAGGCTACGTGTAGCGCTATCTCATTCCGATCGCCCAGAACAATATAGAGGTACTTAGCGCCAATAAGGTATCTTGTGTGTGCCAATTTGAATACACTTAGAGGCATTCCTAAGGAGACGCCGTCAGCGTTGAGAACAAAGACAAAAGCGCGATCCAGGGGATTCAAACTGCCCTTCGTGGTGTCTCTAATGCCTCGACTTTGAGCACTATATTCGCCGTTACTTGCCTAGCAGGTGCATCAAATGTTAGTATTCCCTCATTAACGGAGACCACGTTAATCAGGTTCAAAGATCTACGAGTTTGGTTTTGGCACTAAGGTATGTCTTGCGATGCAAATGAGCGGGCAAATTTATAGTTTGAGATGGACCACGTCCACAGACGAGGCCTGGATAGCATGGATCGAGCCAGAGCAGCCGAGCCAACCGAGAACACCACTCTTGGGAGACTTCTGAACCGGGTGACTCCCATGCATCGCTTTCTCCTACCGGCTATTTACAACCTCGAGCTCCCGGTGCCTGAATACCCCTGGAAAACTTCGGCTACGACAGCGAGCACTTGCGCGTTGAAGAACCGACAACGAGGCTGAACATGACTCCAGAATCTCCATTCTTCCGCCACAACTTCCATCACATTCAAGATTCGCCTCTATACTCGACAACGACTTACCACTTTCTCACCAATATTGGCAATTACCTCGATCTTCTCGAGACAGAGCGCAGTATCTACTTAAAGGGTGAAGATACGTTAGCCGTTCTGTCCCGCCAGCTGCGCTTGCGGAGACGCATTATTGCTCATCGGCAACTAGACCCAAAGAACTACGGGAAGGATCATAACCGTGGGTACGAGTCGATCCGGCTCATATGCATAGCATTGCTTCACCTCTCTGATACGTGTCTGCCTATATTTATAGCGTTCAGAGCGCCTGGAACATTTTCTTGAATAGCACCATCGAAGAACCCACCTGTGGTTGTTGGGTTCGGCTGAGATACCCTGATCACAAACCCTCTGCCTCATGATATCGTACTCGCTCTGGCCAAAAACATTGTAAAGGACCGAATCCAGTTTCCGGATTGGGCCCAGCCTTTGACGGCTTGCTGTACTGGATACTCACAGTAGGTACGGCTATTTCGAGACGCCGGCCTGAGTTTGCGTTAATGTCGTCTATGAATATCAGGGTAGGTCTAAACATGACATTAGCAAGTAATGGGCGGACCTGGGCGGAGACCTTCGTCCCTCTCAAAAGGTTCATTGAGTTTCAGCAAATGTGTTTTCAAGGTGAGATTACGAATCTCGTAGAGATGGAGGACTACGATCGACATATGACCAATCATGCCTCAACAGAATAACTTAGATTGGCTCACAAGGAAGCTCGAATACAGCTCGCCAAAAGCGCTATCGAAAGTGGTCAAATTTAGAATGATCGGCCTGGGCGCGAGGCAGTCTCGTAAAGCTTACCGTATATTCGTAATGAGAGAAATACCATAACTTGGCATTTTCTTGGACTGATGCTTAAAGGAACTCAGTACTCGTACCTGAATTCCTTACTTCCATCTCGCTAGGCTACATCCTACTTCTATATGTTCATGGAATGCTCTGGCTTATATCCGTATGCGTGCCAGTTGTCCAGAACTTTCTTTTTGACCTCCTCGGGGTAAGATGCACGAAAAGAAGCTTCGAGCCATGGAAGTTCCAGAGTCTCGAACTCCGCTGGTAGCATGCACAGTCTCACAATTTTGGCTTGGGGATCGTTGGGCTTGAAGCCATTGGTGGCGTACGGCACAAGCTTGTAAGTTGGATAATTGCCAACAAAGAAGAAATCATTGCTTTGCGGCTGAGCTTTGGTGGCTTCAGCCCACACAACTTCGTGCAAATCGCTGGGATCGATATTGTCGCCAACTATGAAAACTTTTGGCACAAATCTACCAGGCTTGGACGTGAAAATGATCTCCCCAACTCGGCGGCAGAATGATTCTGGACTGGTCTTCATGTCGACCAGCTTCTTCCGATCGACTTGGAATATGTACCAGATTGCCTGAGATTCGTACGGGCACCAGCCTCTGGTGATTGGTAGACCATCTTGTTGCAGCAGATCGAGAACTTCAGCGCAAATCGAGAGCGCCCAAACCGTATGTGTCTCGTCCGGAGAACGACCAGCGACAGTGATTGGTACAATGGGGTTGCTTCGGTACGTAATTGCGTTGACTGTGAAGACTGGCTGTGGAGCTTTCTTTTCTGGGAAGAGAAAACCGTGATACTCTCCCATAGCTCCTTCAACTGCCGTTTCCGTGGCTGAGATTGTACCTTCGAGGACTACCTCAGACTGTGCCGGCACAACAAGGTCGTTTGTCTCGCACTTGATGACATCTATCCCTACGCCTGTGATAGCACCAACATAATCTGGCTCGCTCACAAACTTGGGGAGCGGCATTCCACTGGCAATTGCCTTGAATGTTCTCATATGTCAGTGGTAGTACTTAATTCGAGAAGGTCACATGGAAAAATGGGACAACGAATATCCGGCTGAGCTTACTGCTGCTGGCGGAACTCCAAGAGCGCAAGCCCACGGCATGTCTTTACCCTCTGCCTTCCACATCTTCCATATGACTCCGATATCCTGATTCACATCCACGAGGCCAGTCAGTTGTCGTTTGCCAATGAGCATGCAACGGGTAATGGCCCAATTGATCCATTTGCCATCCGGAGTTTGCACACTGTGTAATGCATATGTGAGGAAGTATCTGCCTCCGTCGTGTTCGTGATTCTGTGGGACTGGAAGCTTGAGGAGATCAATGTCATCACCAAAAATCTTATGCTCTTTCACCGGTGCATCATGAACCAGAACAGAAGAAATGGGATCGGCTCTTTTCGCGGCCATGAGTTTCTGGATGATATCATGCCCACTGGCAGTTGAAGACAACCCAATGGACTTGGCGAATCTTGCATATCTCTGACTTCGATTGCTGCGAACGCCGACTGGGGCACCGAGGATGCGGAAAAGGCCATCAGGGCCATCTTTGCCTACGGGATTGTTGATGAGTGGCATGGGACTGCCTGTTTCGTATGCACGACGAGTGATGGCCGCCGACTCGAGATGAGGGTCGACTTCAAGATCAATTTCCACGACATCTCCTTCGGCCTTGCTCTCTTCGAGAAAGACGCGCAGAGATGATGCTGCGGAAAGCTTTTCGGTAGACATCTTCCGATATGAAGTATTGCAG
The DNA here is from genome assembly GCA_030068005.1 of Cladophialophora exuberans. Taxonomy (NCBI): domain Eukaryota; kingdom Fungi; phylum Ascomycota; class Eurotiomycetes; order Chaetothyriales; family Herpotrichiellaceae; genus Cladophialophora; species Cladophialophora exuberans. The sequence goes on from JANSVK010000045.1 coordinate 192,103, forward strand.
ACAACGGATGAAGTACTGATGTCGAAGGTAACAGGCTCTCTATATGTGCGCAAAGGTTCTCTTATCTACTGCATCACATATCTGTGTCAATACGGCAAGATGGCTTCCGTGTCTTTGAGATGCAGTGAGTAATCCGGCATATCTTCGAAACCCGTCTGGGGCTTTCTGATGTAGCTGCTAGTAGGAATTAGTACCGAATTGTTTTCGTCAAAATCCAAACATGATGTTGCACCATGATTTGAAGGAGAGCTCACAATACCTAGCCGTGCATGAATATTTCATTATCGCTGACGTGGCCTCTCTTATTCGCTTGAGCACTGTATAAATCGAGGCCGTCAGAAACCGTAATGAGTATCCGCAGAATGACCAGGCTGCCACCAGAGTGAAACCAGCTTCTAAGTCAGTTCAGGAAAGAGTTTCTGTTCTTCTGATACGTTTGGCTTCCTTGGGGCTTGAAAGGTCTGTTTAAACGCGGAATATTTTCGACGTGAGTGAACTGGGCTCATCGCATGGCAGATGATATACGTCGTAAGAGTTATGCTTTGTATAAGCAATATGTCAGATTGAGCCAATCATGACAGCCTGAAGTACATACCAATCGAGAAGAAAAAGATATACTTTTCAGCACTGAGTAATCGTACATATCAGGCTTGTTACATATCTGGGTGCGTCGCATGGATTCGTTGAACTCATTGATGGAAACTTTGCGGGACGGTGCCGAGGCTCTCGTACCCTTGCTCTCCCATTTTCTCATGACGTGCTTTTCAATATCCAACGTTGAGACGTGTTCGATGCCCGAAAAGGAAAGTTCGTGCCGGTGGGATTGATCTCCAAGTTCCTGTCCTAGTTATGTTGGCACCTACAAAAGGATGTTCATGATCGATTTGCTTGCTCCCAGCAGTATCGGGGCGAACTGAAGATCAATGATATGCTGATCTTCATTCTCGTAGTCACTGCCAGCCTTACGTGGCTTGTTGGCCTTAGAGCTATGACATGGAGGTGGCATTCCATTGGCGCTGCGCTTGAGGCCGACTTCTTCGTGAAGCGAATCCACAGTCCAGCCCTTGTTGACCAGCCTGTTGATTCTATGGAGCTGGCGAAGTCTGCGACTACTGAGCATTCCGATAGGAGGACTATGAGCGAGAAGGCTTCCAGGCCCAAGAGAATCATCGTTGCTGTACGTATTCCTGATACAATCAGTTTTGAGATTTCTAAAATGAGTGATGCCCGCAGATGACAGGAGCAACGGGCGCTGTTCTTGGAATTCGGCTTCTTGAACTCCTCCGCGATCTAGGAGTGGAAACTCATCTGATTATCAGCCGTTGGGCCATGGAGACACTGAAGTACGAAGGCGATTTCTCCGTCAAAGATGTGAAGCGTCTCGCCACAATTTGCTACTCGCACAACGACGCAGCTGCTCTTCCGTCCAGTGGATCTTTCCAAACAGATGGCATGATCGTTGTGCCTTGCAGTATGCGAACACTCAGCGCTATTCGCACTGGGTACGCAGACGACTTGATTTGCCGCGCCGCCGATGTAACGATCAAGGAGCAAAGGAAATTAATCTTAGTGGCGAGGGAGACACCATTGAGTCCGATACATCTTGAAAACATGCTGGCTCTGGCTCGAATTCAGAACGTAGTCATTTTTCCACCAATGCCAGCTTTCTATACGAAGCCTGAGACTCTGGAAGATATTGTCGATCAATCTGTCGGTCGAATGTTGGATATGTTTGGCCTGGAGTCGACTGGTTTTCCGCGGTGGGGAGGAATTCGCCTGTCGAAATCGTGACTGTTGGAGATAGTTGTTCCGCCAATAGGATACTCCTAAATGCGGGCAACTTGGGATGATTGTGCGCTGCAAAACCTGGACATTTTCAGCGATGGACTAAAAGTGTAACAAGGCCCTCGGTGACCTCATTTGGATCAAAAATCCGGGAAAATATTCACAGGTGCAGGAACGAATGGATAGAGATGGAAATGGAGCAAATGGATCCAATCTCAACTATTCATGTTGTAAATCTAACAACAACCACAAGATCTCTCGAAAGCCACGCGCATGCCCTTCTCCCAAGGGTAGTCTTTAGACTGCCAGTCTCGGATATAGCTTCCCGAGTATGTATTCCAGCTTACTACTCATTTTTAAACAGATGGTGTACAGTCGACTTGCTATTCCAGACCAATACTCCAAGATTAGCGAGATTTGCCGCTCGCCTGTGTGTCCAAAAGCTCCATGATCACGTTGAGAAAATTTTGGGCGATACCCTATACACGCATATTTCGAAGAATCTCGGCGGTTTGTTCAAGGACCTGCAGACATCCTGTAGGGCTTGCAAGGACCGGAACACCGTAGGCTCCAATAATCCATGGACCGCCCTTAAGAATCCCACGATCTACCAGTTCCTGGTTTGAAGGCTCCTGACCTTCGGTGAGTTGATCAAGCCGGATCGCTGTTCGGCCTGCTTGAGGCTGAAGATCTTGCGGCATGAGCAAAGCCATGCACCAGAGCACAACGCCTGCGTGAAAGGCATTGAACGCCTCCAAAGGCAAGTTACATGGGTATTTCCTTATCACTGCAAGCACTTGTGCACTGTGGAAAGCGAGCTCTCGTACTTGTGATGGGCTTTCTCCCGCCCACTTCTTCATAGGTTTCTTCGCTCTGACCGTCTCGGCTCCGCCTCGAAGCAGTGGATAGAGCCAGTCCATAAGGGTGCCGGAGGCAAAGAAATGAGCCACGTGCACCAGTTGATATCTTCTTGCAATCTCCATCTGCAAGGTCCTACATCCGATGGTCGAACTCTGGTTTGCTGACTCGAACGTGTCAACAACCTTTAAAAGATTCCGCTGGTCTCGTCCCTGATGGTCGTCAAGATCCACAAGTTCGCATATTGGCGAACCTTTGATCTCTTTCAGCGTCCAGAGCATACGCATCAGTGTCAAAATGATCAGATGTCGATGTTGCTCATCCGTAATTTCGTTGAGGGGATCCTTTTTTGCTGGATCGAAGAATAATGGTATTGGCCGAGGAGTTTCAATCCATGGTTCCAGATTTGTCCAAGCCTGAGCAGAGTCGGCGTCCCAATGTGTTTGCGAGCTAGGTAGCGATATTTGAACTTCGGCGACACTGATGTATGGGCGTAAGTTGTGCAAATAGGAAGCAGAGGAATCGTATTCCTGAGATGGTACGATCAGCGGTCACGCAAGACAGCGTATAGGACGGAACCTACATAGACGGCCCAAGCCAGTCGCCGTAATCGTTCTTGTCCAAGCCAAGAATGCCAGCGCTAAGTCACAGTGACACCATCCTTGATCAGAGGTAGATGTTCACGAAAGAGTCCCATACATTTCGTGTTGTGGACGAGAGAGCTTCTCCAGCTTTCGCTGCATTCGAAAAGCCGTTTGCTGCCACTACAGAATCCATGAGTTCCTTGAAGAAGCTGTGCGGTCACAAAACTCTCTGTCCTGGCGAATCTCGGATCTGTTTCAGCCTGAGGTAAAGCGTCAGTTCAAGCCTTTTCAGCAAAGAGTGGTTAGCTACCATGAACACAAGTAGCCGACGGTTGAACTCAGAGAGCGCATCTGCAAAAGCCTTAGCTCCGTCAAAAGCAGTGTAGCATGCACCAATGCAAGCCATGGTTAAAGTCACAAGAGGAAATTTCGCAGGATCGAAGGTTGGCCGATGTATGATAGGCAGGATCTGCTGAAAGTGAACGAAATACATGTCGATGCAGTGATTCAACTTCGCTTAGCTCGGAAATTCCCGGAATGATATTGGCTGCCACGGACTACGCAGCATCGGTAAGCGCAGAGTTTCTTGCAATTTCGCCGAGAGCGAGGAGTCTATAGCAGTGGTGGGATAATGTCTGGCATGAAATTCTTGTCCAGTATTGCCTAGTTTGGGTAGAACAAGACACGGAGCCGCGGTTGAATGCCACTCCATTGGCCATGGGTCATTTGGCGAACATCTGTCTTGAGGCGTTGGATCTGGAAGAGGGGAGATATCCTGGCCTTTAGCTAGTTGCTCCTCCTCTAATCGCGGATCTCCATGATTATCAGTGCCCGTAGTCTCTGCCGATAAGGCACTTGGATTGACAGCATCCGGAAAAACAGAAAATGTCTGATCAAAAGGATCGCCAAAGATCCAGCCAAGGTTTGACTCCGGGTTCAAGATATCGTCAAATTGCGATTGACCCATGAGGGAACTCGTGAAATCATGGAAAGAGTCCAGGGCAAGCTCAGCCGTGAGAAATCTGGTGGGATTGGGATGGGGATTGATCAAGTGATGGGTATCCTGCTGGTGGTCGCTAGAGGGCGAGACAATATCCCAACTGAGATTAGTCGACGCATGCGACGAGATTTGAGTTGCTGGAAGAGCGCTCGAGGTACGATCACTAGCGAGTATGCGACGCCTGGTTGCCGGCGGTTCGTAAACGCAAAACGCTGCTCGTCTGGTGCAGGCTGAGCATGCTGGCTGGCCGGCATCACACCTGATTTTGGATCTGCTAATGGTTTAGCATCCGGCGCGATCATGGACGGGCAAGGCTACTGCGCACTTGATGCAGCTTGAACATGATTTCTTCCTCTGCGAGCACATTAGAGTCTGTTTCAAGAGCCCACGAATGGCAAAGAAAATCGGTGATTGATGAGAGGCAAAGCTTGGGAGCCCGTCATCAAGATTAAGCACGAGAGGGTCAAGAACTTCAAGAAGGTTGCACCTGTAAAGCCGACAAAGGTCTCAGAAAATACGGAAACTCACTGATCTGGGCGGAGGGCGTCGGTCATCATGAACTTGCATATGTCGGTCCAAAATGTCTCTAGATACGTGTGAGTGGTCATAGCCCAGTCATTGAGCGAGAGGCGCAGCAGGACGCACTTGCGGCCAAAGCTCCGCGAGCAAATTTCACATCGGTGCGTTCTTTGCGCTGTCAGCTTCAACGATGCTGACGGAAATCAAGCTGGCATGAGGCAATACCTTGGGGCGCGGCTATTCGATGGCGTCTCTGCCATAACGATCCCTACTACCGCACGAACAAAAGCACTAGGAGTCGAGGATGCCTCCGAGTCAGCCGCAACATCCTTCTAAGCTTGAATACTGGCACCAGAAAAGAGGAAAGGGAAGATGGATGGCAGCCATAAGCGAGGAAGAGTGGCTGATGTCAAAACCGCGTTCGACTCCGAGCCCGAGGCTCCGCATTCAACTCCGGCACGAATTCTAAAGGTCTCGAACCACCTTAAGTCAGCATTGTCCCTATGCGCAGCAGTACTGGGTAAATCACGCATGCGTAACAAAGGCTGGCTCACTTCGTCGCGGGTTGCCTTTCGCCGCCAGATTTCTACATCTGGACGCAGCGTTTAGAATAAACCCCAATCAAACTGCCTCAACGCCTCGTCATTGCTGACGAGATCGCGATCAATACCCAAATCCTTCACATCGATCAGCACTTCGCCAGAGAATGCCGCCTCCCCGTACGCCGACCAGAATTGCAGCATCACGCTCATTTCCTGCCCATACCCAGGATTCATCTTACAGAAATCCTCGGCACTGATCTGTACGTGCTGAACCTGTTTGCCTGCGATCCCGGCCCAGGTTCTGTAGTACTCGGACAAGCGCACATATGCAAGATTGCAAAACACGTACTTCCCACCCGTGCTCGCTCGATTTGCCAAAATACCTCGGACGAATAGCCCGATGTTGACATTCTGGTCTCCGGTCAAACCAAAAAGGGTTGATTCCGACACAGGAAGGAGCACAAGATGATTGTTGAGGACTGGCGAAAACACTGGTCGAAAAGACGGTTTCTTGATATTGTCGACATAAAAGGAGATCCACAGAAATGTCGTCTTCGCCAGAAGACTGTGCTGGGATTTGATGTACTCGTCCACACGAGCCTTCGCTTCAAAATGCGGCACAAAGAACCTCTTTTCGGAGATTTTACTAGCTGAGGGAAGCGTGCTCCAGATGTACTGCTTGAGCGTTGGAATTTGCAGCGCAGCACGAGCGATGGTAACTCCATGTTCGTATTCCACGTTCATAGCAGTCCATGCATCACTTGCTCGAAATGTGGCACTGTACGCTGTCAGTCTCGAATCTATACGAAGACAACCATGAACTTGAGGCTCTCCAGCTCTCCAACCTAGGTTTGCGCATACTCACTAGAAGTCGGTCACGGCAAAGATTACTCTGGCTCCATGGAACGCCTTGATGAGCGAGCTCTCGTCATTCATGTCGGCCGAGACCATTTCAATTCCGTCCTGCTGAAGCTTCTTCGATTCTGTCTTGCTGACATTCCGAGTAACGCCGCGGATGCGATACTGTGGGTGCTTCAGGAGAGCTTTGATCACTGATCCCCCCTGAGTTCCAGTTGCGCCTAGCACTACCACCAATTCCGGCATTTTTGCGCCTGATTTCGATTGAAGGCTCCAAACAGCGAGAGAGAACAGTCGACTCCTCGAAAGACTTTCTATGCATGACTCTTTTCAAACAATTAGATTGCCCTGGTCACGGCAACAAGTCTTGAGATATGAACGTGCTTAGACTTTCGGATACGAGCTTGACCACTCCTCGGACCTGAGTGCGGCGTCCAGGAGCAAGTTCGTTTAGCTTTGCCGATTACCCAAGCTTGAAGGTGATTGCCAAATTCGACAAAATCATCTAACCGATACTCCATCGACCTACTTCGAAACCCCAAGCCTCTTCCGCCACGATCCCAGTCCCCAATGCCAACGGAGGGCTGATATGATTGTGTCCCTTCAGATTGCGATACTTAACCGTAATATTGCCAACACTCTTCAATACCGCGAGAGCATCTTGAGAAGACTGCAAAATATCTTCGGGATCCAGCTCGCTGTCTAAGATCAATAACCGTGGCCATGTCCCTTCGGAAAGCTCTCCAGAAGCCTTGAGCCTCTCAATGCGACCTAACGGCGAGACTTTGTCGACCTCTGGCCCGAGATACTTGGACACAGCCTCAATCAAGCCTTTAGCTGAATGGCGAAAAGTGAAGGCAGCTCCCAAGGTGATGACTCCGACTAACTTGAGCCCGCCTGACCCTGCAATGAGATCGCTTCGAGAATCGCGAAACTTGTCCTCCAAAAGCCACGTACATGCATGGATACCACCGGCAGAATTACCCATCACGAACACTTCCCTTTTGCTGCCGTGATATCGTCTCTGAATCCATTTCATGACGCCATCGAGGTCGTCACCACCACTGGGATACGAAGCTCCATGCGCGATGAGTCGATAGTCCATCACAACGGTTTCAAATCCGAACTTTGAGCTGAAAAATTGCCCGAGGTTGGTATAAGCCAGCCCCTCAGGTATTCCCTTAACAACTTTATCGCCGTTCACGAAGCCTCCGCCATAGACGAAGACAAATATGGGTGCTGAGCCGACTGTGGCGGCTTTGTAGAGATCCAGCTGCTGCCTGGGATCTGTGCCATAGGCATGAGTCTCAACAGTGGCCTGCTTGATATCGTTGGCTCGCGCCTTGAGCAAGTCGGCGTATATGCCATATGTCGGGCCTACGACCATGGGTATGGCGCGACCGAGAGATGGGAGAGATTCCATGGCGTCTTGTTACCGATGGTCTGCTTCCGATGTTGTTCAATGATGACTGGCTTGATGTTGTGTGGCTTGTCAGAGTGCTGCCCGTCTCATCCAGGCACCAGCCTTTTAAGTGCATGCGAACTGTGCCACTTCAGACTGAACGAGCATCAGCAACAGTTCGCGAACACGAAATACCGTTGGGCTTTCATGGCTTCGGACTTCTCCAGAAAAAGAATTGGTCCCCGCGCTTGTCATGACCCCATCAGCCTTTCTCTGCTTCGGAGTCGAAAGCGGTGGGTCTCAATTCTTTGTGTGCTCATTCGATTGTCCACATTGTGAAAAGTCTACGCAGACAACAATCTGCACTCAATCTATGAGCGTGCAAATCGGACTATCCATCTATCGGAGAAGGTCGGACCAAGGTCAGCTGCAATTCGCCCACAGTGTCCTCCGCCTGCCACCTCACAGTAAGTCGCAAAGTGAGACAAGGCTAATGTGTGATATGCCACATCGGGATCAATGAGCTCTCAGTCTGATTCAGTACTATATGCATTGCCGTTCGACATAGATGGTGCTGTATTGTAAGCTCAAGTCGAATCTTGCAATCATCATTACCATCTTGCCCGGTCATGGATTCAATCTACTCACTGTCAAAGATAGCCCAGCTTGTTGCCTTGATTGGCACATGCTACCTGCTGATATACGTGGTCTACCAGCGTTACTTTCATCCCCTCGCAAAGTATCCTGGTCCATTTGTGGCTAGCATAACCAACTTCTTCAAGTTGTATCATCACAGCCGAATTCAGCTACCACAGAAAATCCAGGCACTACATGAAAGATACGGGCCAGTGGTTCGCATTGGTCCCAACGATCTCAATTTCAATGGAGCTGGAGCCATCGATGCAATCTACAAGCCCGGACGTCGCATGCCCAAAAGCCAATTTTATGACGCCTTCACTGCTATCAAGCCAAATATATTCGGATCGCGTGATGAATCGGTATGCCATTTTAGTCCCATGCGTGAGCGAAGATCACTGATCACCATAGTTTCATGCTCTTCGACGACGACAGATGGCGCATGTATTCTCCGTGGCTTCGCTGAAATCCATGGAAGTGGTTTTCGACGAGCATATCACTAATTTGGTGTCCAAGGTTGAAAGCTACGCTGCCTCGGGCGCCGTTCTTGATCTGAAGGAGGCTTTGAGCTTCTATGGTTACGATTTCACTGGTCACATCTCCTTCAACAAACATTTCAACACTCAGCAGCTGAGCGATCCCAAAGCTCTACCTCCACTGAACGGTCACCTTCTCCTCGGCAATCTCTACGGCACAGTAGCGAACCTCCTTCCACATGTACGTAGGGTTAACCGCGTGGCACCCAGCAATACGGCGATTGATTCGAAGCCGGAAGGAGCTCTCGGCGGAAGCAGAGAAACATGTTTCAGACGCTCTGCAAAATCACAAAGAAGACGAAAAAGTCCGCACGCTCATGACCTCCCTTATCGATGCAAAAGATCCAGAAACAGGTGCAAAATTGGACCTGCTCGAGCTGAACGCAGAAGCGTTTGCATTTCTGCAAGTGACCATTTTCTCAATCTGCAAGGTCATTTCTAACATGGCAATAGCGTTGCGGGCTCCCACACAACCGGAGGCTCCCTGACGATTTTGTTCCATCATCTCCTGCACAATCCTCGCATCCTGTTTGCAGTGGTTGAAGAAATCGAGGCACAACTGCCCCCTGAGTTTGCAATATATCAGTTCGCCGGACTCGAAGCCAAACTCCCATACACCTTGGCTTGCATTCGAGAAAGCTTCCGTTTCTCTCCTGTCGCCGCTATGCTCCTACCACGCGAAGTAATCGAAGACTTTGGAGCAGAGATAGACGGGTACTATGTCCCCAAAGGCGTAAGTCTCGCGAAGCCCAGGTGAAACTTCGTCTATATGACTGAATTGGATACTGACAAATTGCTCCATGATCAACACATGTGTACATCACAATCCCGACATCTGGGGAACTGATCACAATGAATTTGTCCCTGAGCGCTTCTTGCCTTCTTCCAAGCGCTACGATCCGGCGTACGCAAGTTACCTGATGCACTTTGGACAAGGTCCCCGACAATGCATCGGACGAAACATTGCACTAATGTCAATTTGGAAGATTTTGGTCACATTATTGAAACGGTTTGAGTTTACCGTCGTGGACAAAGATGACAAGCTCGAGCTATTGAACTATGGGACTTCCGAGAAGAAGGGTCCTCTTCTGGTCACAGTTAAGCTGAGATAGATCTTGTAAACAGCTCTCCCGATCCAACTCAGACATCGTCAGTGGAGAAGAGGAGTTGCGTGCGACTTACCAGATGAGCCTTTCAATCAGAATCGTCTGCGAACTCTCCTTCTGACACTAGCAACGTCTTATGTTGCATCAATGGGCAGAAATTCTTTCCTGATGAACACCGCGTCAATCGGTATACAACCTGAGATTAAGCTTCTTTCTGAACACGAATACGGCCGTTCCGTTCTCGCAGTTTTTGCCTCAGAAAATAGTTCAGCACTCAGTTCACCTTCTAGCTAGAACGAACGTCACCAAAAGCCCGCAGAGCCGGCCAACGGAATCAGACCTGCTCATTTGCCGAGCTTCTGTTATTCTCCGTTATGTACGTTTCGGAGCAAGAGACAGAGTTCGGACTTTGTAGCGATGCCACCACAGTCATTTCCGATGATATCAAACGCCAACCACCGTCTGAAAGGAATTGCCTGCATCACCCGTACCAGGCAGAAGCCACGTGCTCAGGCAGGTAATGCTGACTGCTAGTGCCGATCTCCTGGAACGACATATACGTCGACTGGTGCGTTGACAAGATTTTGAAAAGGACAAAGCTCAAATTTGGGGAAAAATGGCTATCACTTTAAGTACCAAACGAAGACTCCCTGGCAAGCGAGGCAGAGCTATCGCAGTGCCCATTGAAACGCTGTCAGGAAATCTGCCGCGAGCCGTTTTGCCAGAAAATGCAGACATATCTAAGATTGTGGCATTATTACGCTCTGACTGGAACATTGAGGACTTTTGTCGGTAGTGAAGCCGTTGTGGAAGCTTGGAACGAAACATGCAATTCTCTAAATCCAACTCTGTTCAAGTTGACGCCGAACACAGCTCAGATCATGCGACATGGCCCAATAATCTCTTGGATACAAGCTCATTTTACCTTCGAGACACGCGGGACCCCCCTCCAGAGGATATGTTCAGGCTTCATCTCCATAATTCCGTGCGACGATAGGAGATACAAAATATGGATGCTACGCTCGATTCTCGAGAGCTTCACAGGCTGCAACAGCCCAGACGTCCTGCAGACCCATGGAAATAGCTCGACGACTGATAGAGAAAGGTCATCGACCATCTACGACTGCGTCGTGGTCGGTGGCGGACAAGCTGGCTTGAGTACCGGCGGAAGGCTTCAAGCCTTGGGTCTGTCATACGTGATAGTGGACAAGCATCCCAGTGTGGGGGATAGCTGGAGATCGCGGTATGACTCAACGAAGTTGCACACATTGCGAGAGTATGCACATCTCCCGTTTGGGCGGACATACGGACCAGAATATCCAGAATTTCTGACAAAGGATCATTTGGCCGATGGCCATCAGAAATGGGTCAAACAGTACAGCATAAACATCTGGCAAAGCACAGAATTGCTCTCTAGTCCTTGGGACGAAGATAAGAATATCTGGACGTGCCGTCTGCTGAGAAATAGAGAAGAATTCACGATCAGTGCGTCGCACCTGGTATTTGCTGTTGGAGCTGGGAGCCAGACTCCTGTCATGCCGAAGTTCGAAAATCAAGGCGCTTTCAGAGGCACGATTCTCCATTCGGTTGACTACAAGAACTCAAAGGCCTGGACAGGACAGAGGGGCATCATCATTGGTACTGCAAACACAGCGCATGATGTAGCAGAAGACATGGTCGATGTAGGACTTTCTACGGTCACCATGATCCAAAGGAGTTCGACATATGTGCTGCCCGTGGATTATTACACGAAGGCCATGCAGCCTCTTTATAACGGCAACGTCCCAACAGAAATAGCAGACAGGTCATCGTTCTTGAATCCAATCGCCATAACAAGACTCGTGTCCAGAATACACCTACACCGTATGGCCCACGAGGACATTGAAATTGAAAGATTCCAAGCGCGTGCACGGGTGGGCTTCAAAGTCGACACCTTTGGAGACATTGCCCGTGCTCAGTACGAGAGACTCGGCGGACATTACATGGATGTCGGGTGCTCAGCAAAGATAGCCCGCGGATTGGTGAGAAGCCTGTGCCGTAACAGGAGCCGCCATTTCAACCCATTACTAAGATTACTGGCAGATCAAGATGAAGTCTGATGCACTTCCCACGCACTATACTCCCGACGGTTTGGTATTCGACGATGGCACGGAGCTCAAAGCGGATGTCATTGTCTTTACGACAGGGTTCGTGGGGAATCTGCGAGACATGGCAGGGTCAATCGTCGGCTCAGAGATCCAAGAGCAGCTGCAGGTCCTTAGGACAGAAGTCCGCCGTCACCAGGGCATAGACGCTAGCCGAGAAGCTGTCGTCAATTGTCTGCGCTACCTGCCATCAGTGGCTGCCGTTTTATTGGCATTCATCTGGCACTCCCTTATATTAGACTTGAAGCTCATGATGCCGTGGTCAACAATGACAGACCGAATAGCTCCAACGTCTAGCTCTCTGCAAGCCAACTATTTCAAAGCTGTCGAGATCTTCTCCATGTGGACAGCTGCTCGGAGGCGGCAGTGGCCTTTATGCTTTGGTCTGCTTGGCGGATTAATCGCAGTTGTCCTAGTATGTTTCGCCAGCGCCCTGACATACGTCGATGCGACTGCAAAGGTTTTGGAAGATGGCGTAGAATTCATCCAGAATTCCGACTTCAACCTCACCAATCGCTTCGTTGACAGCAATGGCTCGCTAACGATGGCCTGGAATTACACTGGAAGTCAGCCTTACGCCGGTTTGACCAGCTCTCAGCAGCAAAATGGGAAGTATCCATCCTGGACCAGCGACGGATATGCTTTCACCACATTTGCAACCAATCAATATCCCGGACATATCATCAACGGTACTCTCAGTGCGTCCGCCCCTGCATTCTCTGCCGGTCTCAACTGCACTCCCATTGGAATGGGCGTGGTAAAGCCACTCGTTTGGCCAGAGGAAGATGTCAGCAACGGTGTAATGGTGTGGTGGTGAGCCATACAACCTAACGTGGATGATCTTGCTCGAGCCGGGTGTGAAGCTCTTCCACAGATCAACCTCACCGTCGTGCCGGGTTCTGCAACCAACCATTACTTCTTATACCGTGAGACCCAAGCGCCTCGCAATATGCTTTCCGCTGGTGTTGTGTTGCCTGCTGCATGGTTCGATCTGACAAAGTGCCGAAACTCTGCCATGGAATCTATCAAAATTTGGGCAAATATTCTTCGCCCAGGAGGCGGCCAGCCGACAGCATCAGACCTGGACGTCAGTAGTCTGATGTGCGATCCATGGTACGCGATACAGAAGGCGTCGCTAAGTGTCAATGCTACCACCGGCGAAGTGTTAGATTACGCTCTTACAGATGCCGCAAAGCCTTCTTTTCCTGGTACGCTCACTTTGGACGTTCTTGTGACATACCTCAATAATCCTCTGGACGGTACATCGCTGGACGCATATCAGAAGACGTCCTGGCAAGGCTCATTCGCGACAAACTCGCAAATCGTTTTTCCACAAGCCTCGTACATAAATGTCACAAGTTGGGTCGACTACTAGTTCGCAATCACTGGACGGGACCCATTCTTCGCTCAGATGCTTAGTGGTTACGATGACTCACTCACTGATGCACTCTTCAATAGTTGTACGAACTTTGCCATCGCCACATCCTCATTAATTGGCAACTATGTTGTGCAGCTCGCGAACACCATGGCCCGGGAAAGCAAAAGCTCTACCCTGACAGGCACTATTGTCGTCATGCAACCGCGAGTCCTTGTTCGAGATTGGGCACTCTGTGCAGCGCAAGCCTCCTTAGATTATCTTGCCTTCATTTGCGTTCTCTTAACGACCTTACTTCGCGTAAGATCATGTCTCATCGAAGACTGCGGTACCTTGGCAGCAGTTGCTGTGCATCTTGCAAACAATCCGAATATTGAGCAAACAATGCTTAGGGAACAATATGGCCGTCGAGCTCTTAGTAGATTCACTTTAGCGCGTGCATACCGCAGCGACTATGACGCCGTCCAGATCGATCTTATTCAAGAAGAGACTGTCAAAGCTACAAGCCAGACCCATTTTTTGGCTGATGGATATAGACCCACTACATTGCATTGGCTATACATCGCAGGAGCCACGATCATCAGCCTGACACTGATAGCTAGTGCTGCGGCGACATTACGTGAGGCGTTGAATGGGCTCATTACCTCGAAAAGTTTAAACTCTTGGTTCGCACAGAATGTTTTCGCCTTTATCCCGACCATGTAGGCATCCCAGCCTCTTTTTGAATGAAGACACACTAATTTTTGAAGCGTCTTGCTGCATTTGGGCTACGATCTAGGCAAGTTAAGTGATTCAGTCACTCTTCTGGAGCCATATCGTAATCTGCGAACGGGGAACGGTAGCTGGCCGGCAAGCGGTGCTCTTCAACCCCACCAACCGCTCTGTCTTCTCCCTGCCGTATAGGGAAGTCGCCGGTTTTGGCAGTCTGGCTCTCCTCATCATGCCTTTGCTCGTCATGATATACCCAGGTGTCAAGCTTGCTGCTGCCGGCCTCTACAAGACGTCAACGTCCGATCACCTTTCCCAAGAGAGGATGATGAGTCTTGACTCGAGTCTGGTAGACAATTTCGAAAGCACATACGATCTCACGCAAAGTGTGACTCGTGGTATCACCGACCGTGCATCGCAGTGGAGCGAGTGGTCCCTAATCAAAGAATTCAATCTGCCGCCTCGCACTGACGCCACGGATAGACTAGTCTTCACGAAATTACAAGGTGACGCGGGGAATGCTACGTCCATTCATGCTATCATTCCAGCCATCGAGGTTAACGTAACCTGCCAACCATATGATAACGAAGACTTCAGTTTGTGGGTGAGTCAGACCTACAATGCCTACTGGGGTACACTTCCGTGCTTCACGTTTCGACCTGAAAGGCTGCATGTCAACAAAATTGGTGCAGCTTTGGTCGACTGTTACGCCCTGACAATCCTTCAGAACTCAGTCGCCGCCTCAGATTATATCGGCGCGGCATTTTTAGCCGTGGACAGAAAAACAAGCACTGTGTTGCCAGATACTCCGTGCACAATACTGCTTGCAGATTACAGCAGCATGATTTCCGGCATTGTGAACGAGACGTACGTCCCTGTTTTTCAACCTAGGGACCAAAACAAAAACAATATTATACAAGATAGTGCAATTGAAGCAAAACATGGCATTTTCAACGTCTCTCTGCCCACTATCCAAGGCGTTGTGTGTACCCGACAGTTTAACAAGGCCTCCGTTTACGCCAAACTCACGCAAGGAGTGCGAGTAGGGCTGAACGACTCTGTAATGCTCCTTCTCTGGGCTGTGGCCAGTTACGACGACTGTACGATTAAGGACCGCACACCTTATGACCGCTCGATCCCCGACTGGATGTTTCCGTACTACCCGGCCGAGTTACGTTCCCCTAGCAATATTCGGAACGACGCAGCAGCCGGGGGCAACGGTGCGGAGGTGGTCGGCAACACTCCCTGGGCATCAAAGGGTACTAGCCGGAACGTTTGGGAGCAGCTCGCCGTGCTCCAACAGTCCAAGGTCGGCAATGACAGCATCCCGAGCTCATTGCTCGACGTCAACGGACTTTCAAGAAGTGTGGAGGAGCTACTAGCGACATATTCAATCCAAATTTTGTCCGAGCTGCGTACCTATACGTCACAGTCGGCCAACACGAACAGCAAACGAGATGTCAACGTGAACCGGATCCCTGTACAAGTTTTCGGACGCCCAACAGCGGCTCAAAAATTCGCAACAAGAACCTACGTTATCACTGCCATGCTGGCGACCGTCATTTTCTGTCCGCTCTTGGCTGCGCCCTCTTACCTGCCTTGTCCAGGTAGGAGGCGAGAAGCACTTGATCTCCGAGAGCCGCTGGGTTCAATTGCGGCAGGGATGACACTGTTGGCAGGTAGTAAGCTGGTACAAGAGCTGCGTATGCAGGGCGTGACGCGGACGACTCAGACGGATCTTTGGTCGCTCAATTTCCGGCTTGGATGGTGGGAGGACACGAAAAGCAAGAAAGCGGAACTTGGAAGGAGACGCTGGGGCATTGATATTGTGGAATAGCGCGAAGTAATTTTGAGCGCAGTAATGCATCCAGGAAAGGAGCTCTGGGAGTCTCTAAGATACCACCGCGTACCTAGATACCTGCCAAAGCGAGGTACCAAACTCACAGAATATGACGAAGACTGCATCAGACTGCTTAAAGCAAGCGAATTGAAGAGTGTTTGCCCAGCTTGTCTCCTGGTTCCTTGATGGCTGCCTCTGATTGCGCCGAATCTACAGGATTTTGCGAGAGGCTGCCATGCATGAATTCTTTTACACCGGTCGAGCACCTCGGTAGAATGTATCACCGCAGACACAAACTGTGTTTCCTCCATGGTTTCTTTGGTATCACGGGCGAGAAAGGGAAGGTGTTTGTTGCTGATGTGACAATACAACGGGGAGATGAGTTCGGCAAACAGTAGCCCCAAGCGCCATGATATCGTCCTGTAAATCCCAGAGACGTGGCAGTTGTAATCGCAAAGCTGGGTATCCTAGTGTCCGTGAATGCGGGTGCGCTTCACTCCATCTGCACAGAGATGGACAGAGAGGTGGAGAGAGCGAGGGCAGCACCAAGGTCAGTAGAATGCATACTTTGATAACTTGTCACCGTTCATCGAGATGTACTTCTGTCAATTCACCATGCCTCCACTAGGGTAGGAATGTCTGCTGCGTATCGTTGATGTTATACGATCGTTTGACTTTGAAGTAGCGTACAGTACGTTACGTGACCCGCCGCCTTTAGCCTTGAGAGCGAGGCTACCCTCGTCCTAGCTTCCTGATACGTTCCTCGGCGGGCTGTCACAAAAGCCGGTTCGTAATAGTAACTTTGAAATATTTCTAGTCCTTAATCGAGAGCTATACGCTCCCCCTCTATGTCGCGCGACTTCACGAATTGACCCGAGATCTCCGTATTTGCTTGGCTCGGGACTTGTTAGTGTACGTCTGACGGACTTATCGGGCAACGGTCTCATATATCGCTAAGGACCGTTCCAACCCGTAATGTCCATTGTCTCGGCACTCTAGACTCCGATAGCACCATCCAATTTACCTCGTATGTGTGATATGCTATATGCTTAAGCTTCTATGAATCGTTCTATAGCCTAGGCCCTGTCCCTTGCCCGCAAACCCCGGCTCCTCGGCTCTCCGCATGTCTGGACTTTCCATAATGAGGGTGTCTCTGCGAAGCGTCGTTAAGTAAGACTGGAAGTTAGGATTAACCAACCTGCAGGCTTAGATTGACTTCTGCCTTCATGCACACAGGCTTCATTCAGTATCTAGCATAATGTCCGATCACTCACGAAGCCTCTTCAGCACCTGGGTTGCACTGTTTCTGTCGCTTGCCTCGATTGCGTGCGCCTATGTGATAGTCATTACAGCGACTACTCTTGCACAGCCGTCTTTCATGTATGATCATCAGTCATCATTTAACAGAATCTAACCTCTTATAGCACTTACATGGACCTTGATACCGCTTCCAACGCACCTGAACTGAATGGTGCCGTCAATGGAGTATTCATTGCGGGAGGTTTGATTGGGGCACTCTTACAATCAGAGCAGTCAGATAGGCTGGGTCGCCAGAAGTCCGTAGCCTTATCATGCGCAATATCGGTCCTTGGTGGTGCTTTACAAGCTGGCTCTGTTCACATAGCTATGTTTATTGTCGCTCGGCTGATAGCTGGCCTGGGTATTGGTAAGCTTGAGTGGTCAAGATGACGAGCTCTCTGACTTTCATAGGCGCACTGATCGGATCTATCCCCCTCTATCAGAGCGAGATTTCTCCGCCTAAGTCCCGCGGCCTGATTGTCGGATTTCATGGGATCTTCATTTCCTTAGGCACGATCTTGTGCAAGTAAGTGTGTTTCCGGACAATCACTTCGAGGCTGATGTGAAAAGCTGGATTGGATATGGTTTCTATTTTGTGAATGCAGGAGGATCTCAATGGCGTGTTCCTCTGGCAATACAGTGCGTCCCAACTTTGATACTTGGAATCGGCATCTTCTCCATCCCCGAGTCTCCGCGTTGGTGTGAGTATACCTCGTTTCAATCGGATCATCGCTGACATACCTAGTGGTTGGTCAAGATCGACATGATGATGCGATGCGAGTGTTGAAGCGACTTCACCGCAGGAAAGATGACCCTGATAATACGTTTGCTCATCGAGAGTATCTACAGATCAAGGAACAGCATGACGAGGATGAAGCGAATCAGGTTACATGGGCACAGATGATCACTGTTCCTTCTTATCGCAAGAGGACAGTTGTTGCAGCATTCATTATGTTTGCAAGTCAACTCACCGCTACGCTTCTGGTTTCTGGTAGGTGTTTCACGAAAATCTGGAAAATGATCGCTGACTGCACAGTGTACAATCCCATTCTCTACGGAAGCTTGGGTTACGACACTCCCATGCAGCTTCTGTTCACCGGCATCTGGGCCAACATTACAATTATTGGCAACACAATCTGTGCATTCACGGTCGACAAAGTAGGTAGAGTTCTAAACTTGAAGCTCGGATGGATTGGAGATCTCATCGCTATGATTGGTATTATCGTGTCACTTGCAAGGTTTGAAGCGACAGGATCCAGTGCGGCCGCACACGCAGGTATCTTCTTCCTATACCTCCATATTGCGTGTTACGCACTCTTCGTGGATGCGACAACCTAGTAAGTTTGAGAGAGCATTCCTGAGCGGGGCATTAACCTAGACAGTGTTTACACTTCCGAGCTCTTTCCAAACAACGTACGCGGAAAGGGGATGTCTATTTCAATCGGCTCATACTTCGTTGCTCTCGTCATTATGCTCTGCAGTGCACCAACTGCTTTTGCCAATATCGGCTGGAGGTGAGATTGCCACCAACATTAAAAATCTGATCTAACGCATTCAGGGTGATCCTAATCTACATGTGCTGTCTTGCTGTTTGCATTCCGTTCTTGTGGCTCATTCCGGAGACTAAAGGGAAATCCTTGGAGGAGATCGGCCTCATCTTTGGCGACAGGCACGTCCACGTTGCACTTGTAGAGTCCGACTCCTCGGTGGAGACTATTCCGGGCACCGATAAGCAAGCGAATCCTCTGACTGGACAAGTATATGAACATGTTGAAGGTTGATACCTCAGATAAGGAGGCTCAGAGATTTTAGATAACCCTAGCATCAGGATTCAAATGAACTGAGAAGCTTGGGTAAGGATATGTGCAGAATAGTGCTTCGAACAGACCGCGGTGGCATAGCTGCAGAAACAATCAGAGATGTCTTTGCGCACTTGAACTCAGCTGGACCTCTTTTGCGATTGATTGGCGAGGTGATATATGGTAGCGATGATTTCATACAGCAGTTAAGCTACATTGAGTCACGCAGAAGTCTCCCGCTACATGGCTTAGACTCATCAAGACAATGCTTCGGGCGCCAGTCGACTTTCAGACATTCATCACATCCGGTTTCCCTAAAGTCCAAGCAGGCTCGATCGTCACATTCTCAATCTTCCAAATATCACCAGCTCTAACTATGTCGCACTGGTACTTGTTCCCGTTCATCCAGAAGTCCTGAAACTCGGGCGGTTGACCTTCTCCAAGTCGAAAGTGCTGTGCAAAAATGACACTCGTCAATTCAGCCTTGTCTCCATTGACCATGCATCGTATATTTGTTGCCATATGAGTCGTGTCCAGAGGCTTCCCAACTTTGCTCATGAGTGCTTCTACAATCAGATCCCTGCCTTTGATCTTTCGAGATTCCATGCCTGATTGGCCGAAAACGAGATTCATAGTGGAATTCTCGGTCAAAGATGATGCAGAGAGTTGCGAATCACCATCGTCAAGTGCGACCACAAATCGTATCAGTGCGTCGATAGCAGCTTCTCTGTCGCTGAGACCTCCGGCGTTCGACATTGTGCAGAAGTGAAATTCGAAAGGGCACCTGGAAGTAGCTTGGATTTTGCTTATTGAGATGTGTACGGGGATTGGGAAGGCAAAGATAGGAGAAAGAAAACATGCAAATGGGCTAAGGTCCAACTCAGCCACACCTTATCTTCAAATGTATGAGTTGGGAGGACCATAATGTTGACGAAATGCTCCGTTACGGGTCGCAGCATACCTCCACATGACTACAACAAGGTGGTCTTGGAAACAGAAATCTATCTCAACGTTTCAGAGCCATGTTATGTCCGAGGCAAATTTGTATCTACCTCAGAAGTCCTCTATGGATCCACCAGGAAGGGCAAACTAACGGAGAAATCGGGCGGAGATCGCCGTAGCTCCGCTGAAAGCTCCGACATAGAGCGCTAGTCCAGTGGTAAGAGACTTTCGTACTACATGGAAAGCGGAGAAATAGCCTAATGTGGAGCGGCATTTCTAGAGAAAGCGGCAGATACGGTTCATTCGGGAAGCCTTTCGCGATCTTTCATTGCGAGGTACATGCCGATTCGTAGGGAGATTCTCAGCCCGGCGCAGTTTCTCGTCTTCACCCTTCATTCACGCGGTTCCAGGACCAGTTCATAAGCTAAAGTTGGACAGAGTGGACATGGGATCGTGCAAGGCGAAGGACGAGTATGAAGTCGTATGATTCGTGGAATGCCCAGAGTTGTCGTCGAATATTGACTTCGGACGGAAATGTCAGTGTAAATCTTGCCGTGAGCCCAGGAAATATAACTTACTGGAGGAATTTCTGGCTCCATCCAATCAAGGTTTGGGAGCACCTGTGGTAATGTAAAACCTCGAGTCCAGAAATCCCCAGTTTCAGAGTCGGTACGAGTTTCCAGAAATGATGACTCGCGGACCGGCTCGGCGATCAAGGCAGGACTATACGAGGCGCACGACATACGTTGCGGGTACCTAACCTGGATGTTGTTTTGCTCAGACTCCTTGCTGGAGCGGGGAGTAGGTGGTGTGCCGGGTTCTAGACGCATTCCTGGGGAGTAGGATGCGACAATTGCGTTCTGTCCGTTTCGTGAATCTCCTGTGGCTTTCGAAATTTCCGTTGGATGTTCTGCCTGAAACTTTCGTACAAGCATGTTGAGGATATCAGCTGCTTTAAAAGCCTCCAGGCTCTGATCTCGCATTTGGGCGAAGATTCGAGAACTTAGTTCTAAAGCCTTGATCATCTCTGACCTTGTCGGAACGCCTTGCGTGACCTGCTGGTTACCACGGCCTGAGAACAAGTCCGCGGTGATTATTGTTGCGGCAAGAAGGTAATCGTGGATGGTTAGCGACGTCTGATAGTTTGTCAGGCTTCGTAGATGGTCATCAACGGGGATTTTCTGGTTCTGTATCGCTTGAAAGCGGAGTATCGACATTGCAGAACTTAGACAGACCCGTCTAGAGTATGCAAATCGATCGTCGACGCTTTTGCTGTCGAGGAATCTGCTGTGCAGGACACATAATGCTTTGTGGTGGATACTGCATAACGTGAAACGCGCAGAAACGATATGTAGTGAATCTGAGCTAGATAATTGACCAAGTTTCCAATACTCTGGTATACTATCGTAGATATGCCGGAGCTCACGGTCGATCTCGAGAACTCGCTCCCACCTCATGGCGTCTTGCCGGTTGATTTCATCAAGAGCACGAGCGAAAGCGAAAACTAATTTAGTCTTCGAAATGAGATACGAGACTTGAGTAAGCTCGGAGTCAGGTAAGGCTGGTGGGACAGCTGCACAGTCTTCGTTAAAATCCGGGTCGTCGTGAATGTTCCTAGGGAATGGACCTTGGAGTGATTGAAGTTTAGCCATTGATGGGAGGCCGAGCTGAAATGAAAACATGATATCAGCTGCCCTGACGTGAGCCCATATTCTTCGACGTAGCTCAACCTATAGGAGTCAGAAATACGCTGTTCTAGCGAGAGTCTCGTACCTGGAAGGGCGTTGATGGTAACGTCGGCTGGGAGTTTTGATGGTAACCCATTCGCATGGCCAATCTTATAATCATTCCAATCAAGACCCATGTACTGGAGTTTGCATCTCTGCAGGAAACGTACTCTCCATAGCAATGAAAACACAGCGCTTCGATTAAGAATTCTTGTGGTCGTATATAGTCTGCAAGAATTAAGCAATCCACGAACCGATTTCGAAAGGTATCCGCAAGATCTTGACATTTTCCTTTGTACTCTGGAGGTTCATCGCCGTCTCTGATATAATCGAGCATTGCAATTCTCAGAATAGCGAAGAGCAGAGCAATCCAGGCGGGTGAAGTAGTACTGTCATCGCTCCAGAAGGCTTCGTACTGAAATAATCAGTTAGAGTGGTGACAATATGAGTCTCATTTACCTGTTTGTGGAATGTGTTTTGGTGTATGAAATCTACGGGTGTCAGCTTTCAGATCGAAGGTCAGGAGAATCTTACGCATAGCAGGATATAGATGTGCCCAGAATCTTGTAACCATGATGTCGCAACTATATCTGGATGGGAGCTGTGATAAAATTTCAGAGCGACTCATATTCCTCGTGGATCCGAACAAAAGCGTTGGGCCGGGATCTCCATGCCGCCGCAAAAGCTGCGAGATCTTTTGCGTTTGCTCCTCATAATTCTTTTGCTGTGCTCGAAGATGGGATCGAACTTCCCCAATCTGATGGTCAGTCAAGATCACCAAGTTACTGATCACGTACCTCATTCAGCAACAATGCCCAATGCGCTTCATTCACGGAGAGGCGTTCTCTGAACTCGGAGGTGATGTTGATCACGGTACCTGGCTCAGCCAGGATTGTTGTGTCACCATGGTCACCCTCGTCATATCCGCGGTGATCATGATCTATACTTGTCGAAGGAGAACTGATCTGGTTATGCAAGGACTGTGTGTTTTTCAGGAGCATGTGCACGAGTTGCTCTAAATGATCAATTCGAGCTTGAGAGCTATCGGAAATATCTTGGGGATTCGGACGAGTCTCGGGCTTGCGTGCAACATAGCAGCAGAGCGTGATGTCTCCTCGATTAACACAATTTCCGCATGCTGGCACGGCACGATCACATCTCAATCTCCCAAATGTTAGCGGAGCGAGCGATCCTCGGGGAAACGTACTTTCGATTCCGACATGGAAAGCAGGATATGGGTCTTCTATTCCTAGCACTTCGTGCTTGGTCATTTTGTCCTCGGAATACTACCATCTTTGCTGATCGAGAAAGATGGGCTCGGGGGAAGAGAAGACGATGGTACGGACTACAAAAGGAGATCTCGGTTAGAGGAGCCGGGGTTAACAGAACCAAGTGCGGGGAATGGCCGAAAGCACGGAGAACCCGGAAACCTAAACTGGTTAGACCCGCCAATCAGAACGCAAGTCCTTCCATTACGGGAGTATACAAGCTTAGATCTAATCACTCTGAGTGAGCCTCGTCATGAACGAACAATGGCAGGAAAACGCCCAATTGAATTTCTTTCTGACGGACTCAATCTCCGGGGAGTCTTACAGATACCTGGCGGAGAAGGACCGTTTCCAGTTGTTGTCCTCGGACATGGACTAAGCGGCTTGAAAGAATGGACATTGCCTGATGTTGCTGATGCTTTAGTTCGAGTTGGAATAGCTGGTCTGTGGTTTGACTTCCGCAACTTTGGAGACAGTGATGGAAAACCACGAGATGAGGTTTCTCATTATGGGCGACTTCAGGATTGGCAAGCAGCAATCAGCTTCGCGACAACTCTCCCGGAGATTGATGCAAACAAAATTGGTATCTGGGGGACTAGTCTCGGAGGAAGGGATGTCCTAAACGTTGCATCATTTGATCGGCGGGTGAAAGCGGTTGTTTCGCAAACGCCGGCTATTAAATGGACTCCCGCATTGGCTGCGAGAATGGCAGGATTTGGTGACGATCTCGAATCATTCCAGCGAGCACTGGCGGAGGATCAGGCGAACAGAAGTCTTGGAAAAGAGCCTCGCTATTTGCCGTTTGTTAAGACAACTGGAGATGAGGTCAAAGATGCATTCATTGAAGGATTGAGTGATGCAGAGAGACGAAACTATTCAGGCCGTGTCACTTTTCAGAGTTACCAACCTACGGCGCTGTGGGATGTGATACCAGCAGTTGAGCTTATTGCTCCTACGCCTGTGTTGTTCATTTTGGCAGAACAAGATTTTCTCCCGGGACAAAGGGATGCGTACCATGCGGCCAAAGAGCCAAAATCATTGGTCATGGTTGGAGGAAATCACTTCTCTCCTTACACCACATCAAAAGCAGAATCGATCAAAGCAACAAAAGAGTGGTTTGAAAAGCAGTTGATAGATTGATAGTAAGTCGTATGACTGTTTGGGCAAATTTGGTCCAATTGAACTTGCATATGACATTGATGTAAGACAGTCTTGAAGAAACGAGAAATTGAGTACATCACAATGCCATTCTGACCTTCAGAAGATCTCTCTGCACAATCTCCTCTTTCTTTGCCATCAGCTCTTCCATATCCCATCGAGAATCTATGTACCTGCTTGCCAGCCAGTCTCGACGCTCTCTCGTCAGAAAGACCAGCGTATCCGCTACCATGTACGGAGTGTCCGACAATCGATCATGAAACTGAACAGGAAACCCTGACTTCATAGCTGTCGCGACACCTCCTGGCGCGATAGCGTATGCAAGAACTCCATCGGACTCATGCTCTGTGTTCAAGTAGTAGTTGAGCTTCAGCACGGCCAGCTTCGAACTCTCGTATGATGATCCTCCAGGCAGTGTAAAATGAGCTCCGACACTAGAGAGGACAACAAAGGTTTTCTGTTTGCCTTTCAGTACAAGAGGCATAAAAGCTCTGGATATGAGATATGGGCCTTTGACGTTCACTTCCCAGTCACGCCACCACTTGGCGGGCTCTGACTCCACGAGCGCGCTATACCCTGTCAAAAGTCCTGCGTTGTTGATGACAAAGTCAAGGCTATCAAATTTAGTTGAGACAGCCTTGACGGCTTCCGCAACGGACTGCTCGTTCGTGACATCGACTTTAACAGAGATAAGCTTCGGCTCAGAGCGATCTGCAGCCTTCGCTGCTGCAAATAATTCTGGTAGAACAGGTTCTGCATCCAGGATGTCGAGTAGTGCAATTCCCGAGGCTCCTGCTTTGGCATACGACACCGCCATTTCCTTTCCAAGTCCTCTAGCAGCGCCAGTAATGAGAACATTTTGTCCACTATAATCCGATTTCAGAGGATCGATGAAGGGGTATGTGTCATTATGTTGTGTTGGAACAAATCCGTATCCTGTAGAGGTCAGTATGTAGTGTGACTTCAAGAAAGCATTCAGTACCGGTACCTGGATCCATTTTCGCATAAGCCTGGACTTGGTTTACCCTCACAACAAGTAGGGACAGAAATTCTTTATTGGCGAAGAAATACCTGGTGGAGCGGCTCATTTCCAAGTTCCAACCCCGAGAACTCCGCCCGAGAACTCCGCATCAACAAGCAACCCGGAATCCCCAGATTTCCCCAGGTTGTGAACTCCGGATGAGAGGAGTTTAGTAGCACCTTCGTGAGCGGGCTATATGGAAGTATACAAGGGCCGACTCTTGAGTCTTATGCGCTCCTAGATCCATCGTACAAGCCGACTAGCAGCTATGGTGTTCTCCATTATTCAGCTCATGATTTTGGCGATTGCTGGAGCTTTGATGTTCCAAATCGCTCGCAAGAGGCAGATAGTGTTACCTAAAGGCTCAAAGCTGCTTCCAGGTCCAAAGGGTAAGTGAAATCCTAGTCCTTGTTGCAGGGTTGATGAATACTAGGATGGCCACTTGTCGGTAATGCCTTCGACATTCCAAGCTTACACGCTTGGCTTAAGTTCAAAGCATGGGCGGACGAGTATGGACCTATCTACCAAGTCAAAGCCTTTGGGACTACCATTGTGGTCATATCCAATGAATCCATTGCTAATGACCTTTTCGCTTTGCGTGGAGCACTCTATTCCGATCGCCCACAGTTGATTATGACCGGTCTCGTCTCTGACAACGGCTTCCTGGGTGCTTCCGGCTGGACAGAATACTGGCGAAAGGGACGACGGTTTGCACAATCAATGCTGAGCAGTAGTAACATCCGACAGTGGTTACCGAAGCAGACACTTGAAGCTCAGCAAATGGTTGTGGACCTGGCGAAGGAGCCTTTGAGTTATGCTTATTTGCTTGAACGTGCTGGCGCCATGGCTTCGATCGATCAAATTTACGGGCTTACGGTTGAGAGAGGGCCAGCGGAGGTCCGGCATGTCCACGAGATTACCTCGTACATGGAAACAATAGATCGAGTTGCAGCACCAGGTGTCTATCTCGTTGAATTCTTGCCCTGGCTGCTACATATACCAAGTTGGCTTGCTCCATTCAAAAGGGAAGCGAAAGTCCTTGCAAAGAGACATTGGGACTACTTGGCGCCGCTGGTACAGAAGCAAGTTTCACCAGAAGTACCAGATAGTTTCGCCAAACGATATCTTACGTCGAAAAAAGATTGGGGATTGACAGATCGTGAGATTGTTTGGGTCTTGGGCAGCATATACGGCGGTGCCTCCGGAACTTCGTCGACTGCAATGCAGAGCATCATTCTCAACATGTGCTTATTCCCAGACTGGCAAAAGAGAATGCAGGAAGAGATAGATAAGGCAATTGGTGGACGACCACCACGCTTTGATGACTCCGATAGCCTTCCAACGGTAAGAGCTGTTATCAAAGAGTCGATGAGATGGAGGCCAGTTCTTTCAGGAGGTTTGTGACTCACGCATGGCAGGTTCAATGCTGACGTGGATAGGATTTCCGCATGCTGTAATAAAGGACGACGTGTACAACGGGTACTTTATTCCCAAAGGCGCTGTGTTGATTCCAAATCAATGGGCAATCTTTCGTGATGAGCAGATGTATCCGGAGCCGGACACGTTTCGGCCGGAGCGCTGGTTGAAACCAGGTTATCCAACGTACCAAGAGCCTCTGACAACATACCCAAATCTCAAACGATTTGCAGCGTTCGGGCATGGACGTCGGATTTGTCCAGGCCTGGAAGTAACAGAAAAGGCTTTGCTTCTGCAAGTTTCGAGCTTATTCTGGGCGTGTGAGGTGGGGAAAGGAAAAGATGATACCGGCAGAGAGATTGAAATTCCTTGGTACGATTATACTGGCGTGGCGATCTCTACCCCTAAGAAGTTCAAGTTTACACTCAAGGAGCGTGTGGAAGGGAGACTTAAGCTATTGGAAGATTCGGCGAATACTGCATATGCGGAGGAAATGGGATGAGAAACAATTCATGATCGGAGTGCGATGTTCAAAGTCTCGCCTTTGAAGTACGCTCCATCTCTTTTGCATCTGCCTTTGCCCATTCTTTGATGACCTTTCTTACAATCTTGCCACTGGCAAATTTGGGAATTTCCTGAACGAATTTAATACCTCCGGTTAGACGTTTATGTTTAGCCACTCTGTGAGCGATAAAGTCTTGTAGACCCTCCGCCGTTGTTTCCGCGCCGTCTTGTAGTACGACGTATGCTCTCGGTAGTTCTTCGTCGTGGATGGCCATTCTAGCGACTGCAGCGTCTGACACATCTTGATGCTCCAGTAGAACTGCTTCCAACTCAGCAGGCGCAACCTGAAGCCCCTAGTATTGTTAGCTAAATGAGTCCCAGGGTGCTGGAAGTCTTACATTAACTTTGATCAATTCCTTCTTCCGATCGACGATCCACCACCTACCATTCCGTGTGATTGCGACGTCGCCAGTCTTTAGCCATCCATTTGTCTTGCTTTCTAAAGTCGCTTGTTCGTTTCTGCAATATTCGAGCATGATTTGAGGTCCCTTCAGATACAGCTCTCCCGGCTCACCTTCGACAGGATAGGTGCCATTTTCGTTCAGGAGAAATGCTTCAGTATTGGGCAAGAGGTATCCGATACTGCCTGTGTAGTCTCTACTTTGACTTGGATTCATGAATGCGGCACAAGTTGTTTCGGACATTCCGAATGCTTGGTTGACAACCATACCAAACCGTGTCATGACTTCGTTCTGAAGGTCACTCGATAGTGGCGCTGCACCAGAGACGATATGTTTGATGCTGCTTATATCATAATTTGTGATCTCGGGTCGCTTAGCCATCATGATTAGGATGGGTGGGACTGCTTGTAATGCTGTGATGTGATAGTTTTGAATATGTTGCAGGAAGTTCTCGAACTTGAAATTGGGCATAACGTAGACCGGTATTTGAACTTTGCAAGCGATATTGATTGTAAAGAGCTGAGAGTATGCATGGTAAAGGGGAAGGAAAGCTAGCCATCTCTCAGTAGACGTATAGGAGCCTTGGTTGATCACTTGAGCAGTGTTGGCAATAAGATTGTGATGTGTGATGCAAACACCTTTGGGTAGGCCAGTGGTACCGCTTGAGAAATTGATAACCGCGACAGTTTCTGTTGCAGCTTCACCAAGAGAATCCCATTGCCACAATGCTGCTTCTGCCTCAGGAGCGAGGATTGAGCGCCAATCTTGGAGAACACTTCCCTCTGAAGCAGAGAAGCAGAAGAGGTGATTTTGAGGCATCCCAGCTAGTTTTGCAGCAGCAATACCCGTTTCAAGGAGACTGTCGTGGACGAGTAATATTTCAGCCTCAACAGCCTTGATTTGATGTGCTAATTCGTTGATTGTATAGCCTGGATTTGCACCTGTAAAGTATCTTTTTGATCCTGCGGCTGCTAGATACACTACAGGGACGAAGATGTGATTTGGAGTAAAGACCATAATGGCTCGTTGCTCGGGTATGCCTAATTTTTCGAGACCAACGGAGAATCTCTTGATCAGAGAGAGTATTTGACCTTGTGAAAGGTTGTTTGAAGGGTTGTTTACGTCTATCCAGATTGGACTTTGTGATAGCCCGGCGTCTTGAGGGAAAAGATAGGATAGAATATTGTACTTCGGTATATCGAGCGGTGGCCATGGTGAGGTGTACATCTTGGGACGAGGTAGGGTTAGCTGTGAAAGAATGGCAGCCGCTCTTAGCTACGGCAGATAAAATAGATTTTTGTACTCAGCTAGTATACTCTATCTCCGGTAAGTAGGGTGAACCGGAGCCAGAGATTTAGTTTCATTAGGGAATACCGCTCGGCTAGATTCGGGAGAGGTGTACCGGTAATTCCGTGTAGGTTCGGAGTTAAAATAGCCGAGATAAATTATTGAACTAGGGCTTGGCTATAAGGCCATGGATACAAACGGTACTGCCAGAGGCTCTCGTCCCTCACATAACTAACCACCAACCACCCAAATACCTATATAACGGCTAGTATAGTAGGGGCAGTCGGGGTAGTTATAGAGGGACTCGATAGTGCCCCCGGGCTGTCGTCCGAGTATCCGTAGTGTTACTCTCTATACGTCTATAGTAGAACGATCGCGAGGTCTCTCCTTAATTATATAATGTACTAATTAATTAAATTATTTTTTATATTCCTCTATAGCGAGAGAAAAGTTCTATATTAACGCCCTTAGCTCCGCGCTTACTCGATATAGATTACTCTATTATATCCCTTCTATTATTACTCGCTTCTTTAATACTCTCGCTTAAAATCCTAATCTATTATAATGGGGTAGTCTATATCGAGTAAGCGTAGAGCTAGGGGCGTTGACATAGAAGTTTTCTCTAGCGACAGAGGGACATAGAAAATAATACAATTAATCAGCACATTATATAACCAACGAGAGACCTCACGATCGTTCCACTATAGGCGTATAGAGAGCAACACTACGGATACTCGGACGACAGTCTAGGGGCGCCATCGAGTCCCTCCATAACTACCCCGATTACCCCTACCATACTAGCTATTATATAGGTATTTAGGTGGTTAGTGATTAGTTGTATAAGGGACGAGAGCCTCTAGTAGTACCGTTTATATCTATAGCCTTATAGCTAAGCTGTCACACTAAACTTCCATGTCAGCTCACGTGGCAAGGGCGTCGCACGCCATTTCTACCCCTTTCGCACCCTATTAGCAGAAAGACCTTCTTTCTTTCTCTAATAGAGTGCGAGTCCTTAGTCGTACATCGACGGTCTAGCTACCATTCATTCTAGGAGCATTAATCTAGCAGTCAACCACTAAGCCTACCGACTATCCAAGACCCTCGTAACATTAACTCGCACTCTATTTAGCTATAAGTCCTGACGGCTTAGACGGTTTAGTTGCTATTCAGCTGCTACTACCATGAGCGGTTCAGTAGGTGCGAGAAGGCGTGCTGTCCAACAAGGTCAAAGTGAGAGTGTACTAGATACACCCTAAGCATCAGAACCTACCCCAACAAACTTAGGAGAGGGTTCACCAACTATAGCGGGACCGAGTGGTACTCGCACGGATTCAGCACCCCCGGCACCTGGAGTAATAGATGAAGATCGAGAGCCTACTTCGAGGCCTAATCGTGGAACACTACCTATTCCACTGCCCACTAATAACCTACCGATATCGATATCCCACGACGAGCTTGCTGGAAGGCATACGGAACTACAACGCATACTAACAGCATATCGTTAGAGAGAAGAGATTAAGAGGATGAAGGTAGAGTTACGTGGTGAAATAGTTGAAAACCCTGTACCTATTGCAGGTACATAGCTACCTCCTAGTAAGAGGATAGTAGGGGATGTTAACTTGGGCGGTCCTCTGAAATATTTAAAACTGATAACGCTAAAGTGTTACGAACTAACCTTTATACGGCCGGATAGACTAGGAGGCGCGGGAAGGTTAAGCGAAGGATTAGTCTCGTTAGTAAGGCTAATATAGGTTACGTGATGACCCAATCAGGAAGTATAGTGTTGTAGGTGTTGCGGTATTGTACGCTAAGGGCCTACAATAGCTGTAATAATGTAACGGCATTCATTACCTAAATAGGAAGGGCCTTAAGGGTATATAGGACCTTTAACGCCCGTCTATATAGAAGACTATAGTTAACTTCGTTATTAATTCTACCCCTACTATTAGAGTAGTGATATCTAAATACGATATATGTTAACTATATACTACGGCTATAGTTCTAGTATTATCCCTATACTTACCCTACTTATTAGTAACTACGAGTCTAACCGTAGCTTTATTTAGAATCCTAATGAACTGGGGCTTGGCTATAAGGCCATGGATACAAACGGTACTGCCAGAGGCTCTCGTCCCTCACACAACTAACTACTAACCACCCAAATACCTATACAACAGCTGGCATGGTAGGGGCAATCGGGGTAGTTATGGAGGGACTCGATGGCGCCCCTGGACTGTCGTCCGAGTATCCGTAGTATTGCTCTCTATGCGCCTATAGTGGAACGATCGTGAGGTCTCTCGTTAGTTGTATAATATGCTAATTGCTTTAATTATCTTCTATATCACTCTATAGCGAGAGAAAAGTTCTATATTAACGCCCTTAGCTCCGCGCTTACTCGATATAGACTACCCCATTATATCCCTCCTATTATCGCTCGCTTCTTTAACGCCCTCGCTTAAAATCCTAATCCCTCACTTCTTTAAGCCCTTTAACTTCTTCCTAAAGTTATTCACTTACCTACTTTTAAGTCTAGTAGGACTCTAGACCTTCGGTGTATTAGGTGTACTACTTAGCTTCGCCTCTCGATTAATTATTTAATAGATATTACGAGAAATCGTATAACGGTCTCTTAGCGTAACTTTAACCTCGTCTAAAGTAGTCTATAAGCGTTTCTACTTATAGGTATTTACGTTAATAATAGCTAGAGCGTTCTTAATTACCTATAAACCGTAGTTATACGTATTCTATTACTTATTTAAATAGAGATTAATTAGGCGAGATTCGATATAGAAGATATAGTTTCGAAGGTAGTCGGTAAGCTATTTTAATATTCTCCTAACCGCGTCGTTATCTTCTAATAAGTTAATCACCGAATATAACTAAGTTATACTATCCGCTATAAATAGAAACTAGTAATTTTCGCCTACTTTATAGTCGGTATTATAGATAATTATCCTTCGCGTAATGTTACGGCACCACCTAAGGCACCCAGATAAAGTCCGACACCCGGGTAAAGTTCGGCCTAGCGACAGCCAATCAGAGGGCCGCAATTTAGCTGTACAATTGTACAGCCAAATTCCGCCAACTAGGAAAGGGCTCGAACCACGAGCCCCCTTACCTATATACCTATCGGAGACCCCCTCGTAACCTCGAAACCCCTTACCTAGCGCTATTAAAAGATCCTTACGCCCCGGAAAGCTACTATAAGATAATAGAAGAGCATCGAACGATAGAAATAGGGAGAACCTTCTACGGAAATAGGTATATAGCTCGCGATAAGAGCCCGAAGCACTATTCGGAGCTCCTTGTCTCTCGTCTTGTACTTCCTAGTACATTAAGTTAGCTATATCAAGATTCTCTACCTATTGATACGTGTCCGGATCCCTCCTTACCCCTTCGGAGCCCTCCGTCCGTTCTCGACCCTAATACGTAAGGTCTTTAGAGTCTCCCTAAGTATAGAATACCGGCGTAGTATCTTCGCCTTTATCTATTTAATTTATCTAGAAGTGGAAAGACGGCGTATTAATTATCTTATATTAGATATCGTAATCTTATTGTCTAGCGGCGATCCCTCTATTAATATATAAGTCGCTAACCTATTCTAAGTCTTCTAGACCTAAAAGTATAGATCGAAGGGCTCTACTTAAAATATCGACCGCTTTATAATCGGAATAGTCGGGGAGAATCTAATAATAAACGACGCTATACTTATCTTTTTATTATTTAATTAAGTGTTAAAGACCTTAAATTAGATCTTTATATTTAGTAGTAACTCGTTCTAGCCCTTAAAGATATAATTTAATACCTTTTTCTACTATATAGAGATAAGTAGTAGCGTATCGCCCGAGTATATTTCTTACTATTAGACTTAAGGCGTCGATTATTCGTACGGCTCTATACTCCTCGTACCGCTATATATCTTATTTAGTAACTAAAGGTTCTTAGATCTCGTAATTTATCTTACTTATATAGCGTTAAACTAATTCCTAAGTAAACCGAATACTATAAAGAAAAACGTTCATTAAGTATAGGGTTAGGGCCAAAAATATTCGATTTTAGAGCTCTCCCCTAGGGGAGAACTTTTTAGAAATTATAGCTATTTAGTTTTAAGCTCTCCCCTAGGGGAGAGCTTTTAATACCTTCGTGTAGAAAAGAGGAATGGAAATCTACGCTCGCGCTTCTGAGGCTCTCCCCTGGGGGAGAGCTTTCAACACCTTCGTGTAGAAAAGAGGAATGGAAATTCACGCTCGCGTTTCTGAGGCTCTCCCCTAGGGGAGAGCTTTCGACACCTTCGTGTAGAATAGAGGAATGGAAATCCACGCTCGCGTTTCTAAGGCTCTCCCCTAGGGGAGAGCTTTTAATACCTTCGTGTAGAAAAGAGGGATAGGCATCTACGCTAGCTACTTTTAGACTCTCCCCTAGGGGAAAGTCTTCTATACCTTTATATAGAAAAGAGGGATAGATATCTATACTAGCTACTTTTAGACTCTCCCCTAGGGGAGAGCTTTCTATACCTTCGTGTAGAAAAGAGGGATAGATATCTACGCTAGCTACCTTTAGGCTCTCCCCTAGAGGAGAGCCTAATATATCTTCGTGTAGAAAAGAGAAATTCTAACTTATCCTTATTAGTTTTTATAGTATTCCTACCTTATCCTTTAAAGTACTAAAGTTTCTTAGTATATCTAAGTTAGCTTAAAAGCGAGTATACGACGACTCTATATTACTATCACTAAAACGACAGCGAAATCTTCGTACTTAGCCTTTAGTAATTTCGTCTATTCTTAAGTAAGCTAAGCTATACTATTTAGTTACTGCTATCCTTCCCATTCGTATATTAAACCTAAAATGAAAATATAGAAGTAATCGACTACTTAACTCTATTCACTAATAGTAGCTATATGAAGTATTTAAGACCGAACTATATTGAACTAAAGTAAGTAATGCCCTTCGAGTTTATTATAGTTAGTAGGTAGTTAATCGAATAATTAATAAGCTTTAATAGTTAGAAAATATATTAAGAGACTAGAAATAATGAACTTCTAAAAGATAGCCGTTATTTATAGAATAGGCATCTATTAACTCTAAACCTATCGAGCTACTCGCTAGCTATCATCGAGTTAAAGCTCTTAAAGAGTTTTTAAAAGATATAGTAGACGCGTTAACCGAAGGGTAGTGGCTATATAATGTTTTTAATTAAGGTAAATACACTAACCCTTTTAGGATATAAATATTCTAACCCTCTTTTAGTCTAGACTTACTTCCGATTCACTTATTCGTTTAACTACGCGTAAATCGAGAGTATCTTAGCCTTATAGATACCTATAGCTAAATCTAGACCGAGCTATATACTCTTAATGAGCTAGACCCTTATTAGTACCTACTATTAAACG